>JASAOG010000055.1:0-52500 GCA_030265305.1 Biomphalaria pfeifferi | reverse complement strand
CATACCGTTTTGTTTAGTTGTACACCTACCGCCGATATTAGTTTTCAAAATGTCTTTAGCTTTTTTACTTCAAAGTATTATTTTTTTTAGAGCCCTGATGTCATTTGGTATAAAATTAGTGTCACATCATTGGAATAAGTACTCAATTTCAAATATCAACTGAAAGATGTGACATATTCAAATGGGTAAAAGCAACTGTTTGAACATATAAAGTTTGTCATTGTTCCCTTAAAAATGATGTTTGTTTTTATTTTTAACGCATGTGTGTTATGTGTGGTTCAGGGGCGTAGCTAGCGACTTTTCATTGTTTGGGAGCCCGGGGGTGGGGTGACCTCTTTGGGGGTCCCTGCATTTTGTGTAATATTTAATTTTTAATGTAAAAAATACTAATTTGGGCCCCCCCCCCCCCGTCAATTGGGGGCCGGGGAGGATTTTCATTTTTTCCCCTCCCCCCCCCCCCAACATATTTTGTGTATGTGAAAGTTTAAAATGGTTCCAGCCTTATAAATTTAACTTTGCAAAGTGTCGTATTTTTAATAATCCACATTTCTGTTTTTTAAAAAAAGTCTTTTAGTGCAAGACTAAAAAGATTATTGTAAATGTATTATTATTTTAATCCCTACAAACGTTCACTTGAAGCAGTGACACAGATTGTAATGTTGTGCCTACAAATATTAGATCACTGTACAAAGAGAAACTAAATTAGATTTTAAAAAAATAAAAAAGAAAACTTAAAAGAGTTAAAAAGTGAAATATGTTCCTCCCCCCACCTCCTGTTACTTTGTTTAGTCCAGAATTGAGTAAAAATCCAATTAAAACTGAGACAGGGATCATGGGCTTCTGTACAGTCCGAACTGTCGGCATACATTTCAAAGCGGGAAATTGAACAAATTGAAATAAGCCCAGTCAGAGCAGACGTTGAAAATGTGGGCTGCTGTAGCCGCCTCGATGCATGATACGTCACACCGGGGCTCTATATCTGAGCTACCGTCTGTGTAGGCAAATACAATTTCTTTCATTTTTTATTTCTCCGTAAGCTAAATTTGGTTGTGGGCAGAAAATAAAAAGGAAAGAAAGGAAAGAAAAGAAAAGGGCGGGAAAGGTCAGAAGATGTCAATTGTGAAAGACACAGCCAAATGTACAGCCCGTTGACAGATCAAGTCTACGCAGGAAAAATCGATGCCCAAATTTGTAACTTTTGGTCCTCCCTTTATATTATACAGCTTTTTTTTTGGTCTGGAAGATTGAAGGTTCTGCTAAATAGTCCAATTATAGAAATGTTTTTTTTTTTAATAAGGTTTACAGTAAAGAAAAAAAACAACAACATCTAATAACAACAAAGAAAAGTAACAAATACATTTTAAAGAACATTAGCTCTATAAAGATTTCTCTATGATTATCGCACTATTGGATCTTGCGACGGTTAATGTTTACATTTACAAAAGAATAAAAATGGAAAGAAGAATACATGCAGCATCAAACAAATAATTACTTTATCGAATAAAAAATTTTGATTAAAATAATCTTTAAAAGAAACTTATCAATAGAGCCTAGAAAGTTTGATTGCAATCAGAAAAAAAAAAAAAGAAACTCATTAGAAAATTACATTTCTATCAGTTTTGCAGTCAATTGAAATTGAAGAAAAAAAACAAACAACTAAAATTTCAAACTACATTCTCACTTTCTGGTGTGGAAAGTTCCAGCTAGGGCAGAAAAACTATAAATAGCTACTTTTATTGTTGTATAACTGGTGTACATAATAAGGAAAGCATTCATAAGCTGTTTTTTTTGTTAAGTTGCCATAAATTTAAAGCACTTATAGCGATAAAGCTGAACATTTGACTCCATTTTCGTTTTAAACTAGTTGGCAACATTGACGTTCAATTTAGAGTATCTGAAATTGTTTTGAAGCACACACTATCTGAAAGATTTACCTGTACAATCTCGTGAGTTTTATTTAATATTCACATTGTTAAAAATCTGTTCAGGAACTACGTTAAAGATCTTTATAAAGCTACAAGCTATAAGATACGGCTTTTGCTACGACATAAAAGAGACCCTTGCCTTGAATTGTGTTTGCGTTGAATATATTCATTAGTATGACCTCATCTACTGATGCGCTCTACATTTGTTTCCAATACTTATCACTATGACGTCATTTATGTATGTGTTCTAGTATTGAGTAATACAGTTAGAATTAGGTCTGAAAATTCCTGTAAATTGTAATGCGGTCTATAGAAAGTTGGCAATACATGAAACAATGCCCGAAAATATATATATATTTATAAAAGAAGCAAAAAATTCACAAGGTTAATTCAGATCTGTTTCATTGATACGAAGAGTTTGGATTAAAAAAAACACTTTTCCATTTACTACCGAGATTTGTTATGTTTATAGGAGGACTAGAACATACGTTAGATCTTTCAACACAACTGAAGCTATACACTAATCAGGTATAATACTAATCAGGTATAACACTACGCGGCGCCATATTTGAATTTCATGCACAAGCATAATAAAATCCTAGCAGATACATATTCATGCTGCGAGATGTGGCACTGGACAAATTGAAGTTAAAAAAAAAAAAGTTTTGAAGGGACACTAAACACGTGAACAACAAAGCCTATTAAACTCACACATTTTTTTTTGTGTGTGTTCTTCTGGTCTAAGAAAAAGTAGGACACTCTGACGTCATTCATTTTGAGAGATTCATGCGCACTCGGAAGCAACATTACAAACACACTCCCATAGACACATTCACAACAGCAAATATGACTTGCTTTTTTCTTCAACTAACGGTGGGGCAACTTAAACAAAAATTATTCTATATTGTAAGCATTTCTCAGACTTCTCATGTGGAGAGTTGAGCAGATTTTTTTTGAGAGTACAATTTATAGCACATTCAATGACGTCATTTCAGCTCGTGATGACGAGAAAAATTATCTGTTACGATATTCTTTTCTTTTAAAATTAGGTTAAACGTTTAGCTCTGATAGATACAAGAGCACAAACACACACACACATACACACTCTAAGAAACGTCAATAGCGACAACAAAATGAAGGAACTCTCATTAATACAGAGATAAAAAGAGAGATATTAACAAATCCATTCTTAATCCTGGATAGCTTTGTGGTTTCTCCTTGTCTCCTGGCTCAAGATATAAACACCGGCCAAACACAAAACGTTATTGTTCTAACAATTTCTACTTCTAGACCACTTAACCTTAAGTCAATCACTGAACAGTCTCACGAGACTCTAGACAATAAGTCAATCATCGAACAGTCTCACGAGACTCTAGACAACTTAACCTTAAGTCAATTAGTGAACAGTCTCACGAGACTCTAGACCACTTAACCTTAAGTCAATCACTGAACAGTCTCAAGAGACTCTAGACAATAAGTCAATCATCGAACAGTCTCACGAGACTCTAGACAACTTAACCTTAAGTCAATCAGTGAACAGTCTTATGAGACTCTAGACCATTTAACCTTAAGTCAATCACTGAACAGTCTCACGAGACTCTAGACCACTTAAGGAGGAATTCCAGCTACCGTCGCCTCAGCGTGGCGCCTCCGTGGAAACGTACGCCAAGGGAATCGGATAGGCTAAGAATGGTAGCGCACATAGCTCTCAGTGGGCTACCACAAGTACGGTCGAGAGACTGTACACTGCACGTGGTACGGATGTAACAAAGGCTCGCTAACCCGTCCAACCCCCCATCGATTCGTTCCCTAACGGGGGCTATACGCGCTGTGATGGACCCTCGCACGGGTTCGGTGGGACATTATAGGCATACGAAAGGCCCCCACGCAGCTCGGCCTCCGGCCTCCAAATATCACGCACATTTTTTAAAATGGACTATTTATGCAGCGACTTTCATGCAGTAGCGTAACGTCGCAACATGCTATGGTGCTAAACCAATTCCTTAAACTTTTTTTAAAAATCAGATTTTATTTATTTTTTTGTTTAGTGCCCCCATCCGAATAAAAGAAGCTTATTTTTGTGCGTTTTGTCTGTTGGTCGGTCTGTCCGTCACTATTAGATTAACAAGTGACACTAAAGGCTATAGCGAATCTGATTTAACCTTTACTTTTTCATTCCGTAATATTGCAATAGTTTTAAGTATCTATAATAGATTGTTCCGGATGTTTTGTGAAAAACAAGTGAATGCCAACGAATATTTGTTTGCTCTTCTAACTTATATTAAATTTTATTTCCATGCTTAAACCTTGCAATAAACACATGATCTTTACTACATTGTTCCGGTTTTTTAATGTAAATAGCATATAAATGCTAAATAAAAATATATATGAACTGATTTATATTTCATTAACTATAAAGTTGTTCCGGATATTGTTTTATAAAAAAATGTCAAATGATTGTTTGAAATCGCATAATTGACTAATATTACAATTATATTCTTTGACACTACTTCACTATAGTTTATTTATCAATATCAATTGTTCCAAATTTTTAACTTAAAACAAAGTATGTTAAAAGATTTATTTTTTTTTCAAAATATCGACAACAGGTTGTTCAGGGTTTTAAAATAAGAAAGTAACTTACTAAAAACGATTATTGAAAATCACTTTTTAGACTTATTTTACAGTTAATTTTCACGGTATTTGATTAATCTGGAATTCTTATTTTCTCTCACTATAAATATATAAACATCCGGAACAATCTATTATAGAAACTTAAAACTAATGCGATGTTTCGGATGGGAAATTAAATTTTAATCAGATTTTCAATAGCTTTTAGTCTTTTTTTCTTCTCGCTATTAACATGAAGGACAGACAGACTGACAGACAAAACAAAGTCTTTAATCCTTATATATACATATATATATATATATATATATATATATATATATATATATATAGTCTAACTAACCCATCAAATGAAATGCTAAAAGAACTCACTCGGTGCACCAATGTCTATGAACCTTCGAGAAACTGATCGTATAGAAGACATCTTTTAGTCTAACTAGACCGTGAGACGTAGTGGATTTTTTTTCCTGTGACGTCATATGGAGTTAATTATTTAAATGAAATGCTAAAAGAAATCACTCGATGCACCAATGTCTATAAACCCTCAACAAGCTGCTCGTATAGATGATATTTTTTAGTCTAACTATGTCGTGTGACCTAGTGGATTTTTTTCCTTTGACGTCATATGGAATAAATTCTTTAAATGAAATGCTAAAACTACTCGGTATAGTAATGTTTATTAAACCTCGTAATGTGACTCGCATTTTAAAAAGACATAATAGCTAGATTTAGATCTAATCTAGATTTTTTCACTAGATCTAGATTTTTTAAACACTAGAGCTAGATTTTATACACTAGATCTAGAATTGTTTTTTACACTAGAGCTAAATTTTTAAAACTAGATTTATATTTAAGTTCTAATTAAAATCATTGTAGAATCTAGATCTAGAATTTCTTGGTCTAGTTTAGAATGTTTGTTGTTTTACATGTTTCGGATGTTCCTTTAGAGTTGTAGTCCAAACCTCCCGAAAGGACGACGGGGGATGGGAGCAGGCAGGGTTTGAACCTAGGACCATCGATGAATGCAAACGACAGTCCAGCCCTCAAATCGCACTACCAGACAGCCATGATTTAGACTAGATCAAGATCTATAATTTTAATTTCTAGACTTAAAGTGTAGATTTTTATTTCTAAAGTCTAGATTGTCAATATTGCAATGTTATAAAATACTAAAACTAATCTACTATTTTAAAATTTAATATTGCAATTAGTCTTTTAATTGATTATCTAGTATTTTTTTAAAAAATAAATCTTATCTAAATTACATCTACATTATCCCAAATATATATATTTTATATCTAGATCTAGTAGATATAGATATTGAGAGTGCTTAATTAGAAGTTTAATTTAGGTAGATCTACATCCTCATTCTAGTTCCATTTAAATGAAAATGCCCAATACCAAAAGATTATCTAAAATCGCTCTTCTGACATATTGTACATATTCGGTAGTTGTCATTCCGTAATGAGTAGGTATATTATCAATAATAAGCTATTAGTTTGTAACCAGTTTGTCATTAGTTTAAGAGCAATGCCTGGTCGTGCGGTTAGCGCGCAGGACAAATTATCTCTACGATCTCGGTTTCATACCCTGCTCGATGTCATCCAGCGTCGACCAGCGGGAGATTTTACATCAAATAAAATATTTTTTTACAACGCGAAATGAATCTTTGAAACATTATTACTTTTAACAATCAAAACAAAATCCCGTCTTGAATATTCCTTGCGAATATGCAGATCCGACAGGGATCCGTCTCCCACGGGGGCCGCCTCTGAGTTTGTGTGGCAACACAAACTCTCTTTGTAAACTTGTTTTTTTTTTCCTACTTCTTTTTCAGGATTATTTTATGGAAATGTTTTTTTAGATTTTTGCTTTCAGAAAAGAAAAAAAGTAGTCGTTGCATCAGAACTTTGAATGGTCAATATTACTATGTCGGATTTTTAATATCTTATCAAGTTTACGAGATCTAAACGGGACGAACTGACGAAATGACGGACAAACAGACCACAGATAGATAGATAGATAGATAGATAGATTGATAGATAGATAGTACAAAGATGGACGAACCTTCCACTTGGTGGCAGGATACAAGCACAAAGATGGACGGACGTTCCACAAACAAATCTGGTTGGCAGATACTTGTGCTGCTTCAAAAGTTCAAACAGATTGGCGGGAAAGATACAGAGAAAAAAGTGATTGGCAAAGTTCAAGGTCAAAAGTGAAGGTTATTAGAGACATTAAGAGCATAAAAAAAAATTCATTTTATTGAATTAGCCCGCGCTTACGCACACACACACACTCTCTCTACCTCTTTTCTTTCTTAATACCTCTCTCCATCTTTCACCCTCTTACACTCATGCTTTCTCTTTCCTTTTCGTTTGTCCTCCTTATCTAATCCAAACACAGAGAGACAAACATCTCAAAAGAAATCAAAAGTAATGTATCTTGTAAGAAATAGGATCGCTTGTTCTACTGTAGCCCAGTCCTGTAGCAACACATACCACAGTAACTATCAATTGAACAAAAGAAACAAAAATCTAATTTACTTGATAAATTGTCTCAAGCCGAATTCTATGAGGAAAAAAAAAGTGTAGATGAATGACGTCACATGAACTCCTTGACAATACAAGTGACGCAGGAAGCACAAACCACTTATGACCTTGGAGATCTACACGAATGATGTCATATCTAAAAATATTCTTTCATTTGAACGTAGACAGGGAAGAAATTTAGAATCGTTCGAGAGGGAAAATTAAAGCTTCAGATTTTGTGTTCGATATTTGATCCAATCTTCCTTTTCTTATTATGAAGAGAAATGAGATATTTACAAAACTAACTAGTTTCAACAGTAACCTGAGAGTAAGGTACAATTACGGATCCAGATGTGAAGGGGAAGTGGGGCTCTTGTTACGTGTAGGCGAAAAATTATCCAAATAATATATTACTCATTCATATATTGAGTACCGATTCTAAAACAGAATTCAAATACAGTTAGGCAAAGTTTAAATGTGTGTAGGCAAGCGACACAGTGTGTAGACATAGAAAAAATCAACTTGTAATGATTAACTTAAAAAAACACTATTTTGTTAAATTTAAAATAAATATCTAAGTACGATTTGAATAAATGGTACTTTGAAACCAAACTGTTTCTTTCCAACGGAATCTTTTCCCGACAATTGCACAAATATTTCTCTGATTTATTTTTTTTTCAATTTTTTTCTTCTTCAATGAACTCAATTCTTATATTCGAATTGCTTAAATTGCACGAGCTTCAGAGCGAAATACAGGAACATATTTAGCGTGCATGTGTGTGTGTGTGGGGGTGGTTCGAAAAAGACTCTCAGGATTTGACAGCGCAATCTTTTTTTATTCCAAAACTTTAGAAACTTTACAGTAATTCAGGTTTAAAATACACGTATTCTAAAGTTCTTAGCACAAAAGCACATGATATGCTATTTAATACAAATCTATATATTTTTATTTCCTTTTCTGAATCTTAAAATCATTCTTATTTGTCGTTCAACTTGTTTATTTTTATTTTTGGAGATATTTTTAATCGAGTTTTAAATCTAGCCAGACAATCTTTTGTTTCTCCTCATAGACCTAAAAGTTTAAAATCTCTTCTACCTTGTTATTTGTTCCTTTTTGTTAAATTAGAAAAAAAAAGCCTTGTATGGGGTTGAACCAGAAATGGAGTCATTTTCTGTACACATATTTACTGTAAACCAAATATAGTGTGTAACTCGAGCAGCTTCCAGCCTAGCTACCAGAAACCGTGATCTATAGCGTCCGTCGGGCTTCCGGCATTTCTTGTCCAGACTTGAGAAGCCAGAATAATTGTGTTTCCAGTCTGAAATTTTGCCTTGGCGCACTCACTGGGGTAAGAGGGTTCACTTAGACTGAATAGCTGTTTCCCGGACATGCATTTCCCGCTGATCAACCAATGAGAAGGGAATAGATTAGTTTACATAAAAAAGAAAAAAACAACACATAAGATCTAAATCCCTTTTCTTTCAAGATCTCACTTATTATATCTTAAGGATCTGTAAAAAATGGCTTAACATACATATTTTTGTTTTGTTTGAAGATTTTGTGTGTTGAAAAGAACTAAAACTTTCATTCATCATAAATCGTCGTTCCCAAACAAGAGGAATAAGTAAAACTTAAAAAGTGTAAGTGAAGTACTAAAAACAAGCGAAACAAATTATATAGGTCAGCTACAGACAAGTCAAAATAAAACATAGGTTTCATGTCAAGAGTTTAATTATAGCCTAATTTCGTGTCTGAAACCTGCCTGGCTAGCAAAATACAGAACACAATATAAGTGGAATGAACAAAAAGAGAAACTGTAACAGAATTTAAATTGCATACAATCGATGGGTCTGGGAATTGGGAAACAAAAAATGCATGATGCATACTTTATCTTATCCTTCATTTAAACGAAACAATATACATTTGAATAGATCGAGCATTTCCAACTTTTGTATGGAATCTCCTTATCATTTCTGATGCTGCCAGGAGGAAATAATTTTATGCAAAATTCGAAAAATTCCTTAAAAAAATTCAACTCACAATTTTTAAAGAAAAACATTTAGTTCTGTTGTATTCATGAGTTCACTTTTTTTTTTTTTTAATACAATGATAAAACAAGTAAAATATAAAAATTACTTTTTTTTAAAAGATAATTCCTTTTTTATGAAGCTGATGACTGTGCGAAAATTTTACTCTTAATAACTAATGAATGATAGATTTGGAAAACAATGTAAATTTTTCAAACTTACAAAATTATAACGGTAAACCTCGAATTTTTCCCAGTGTGGTCAAATAGCTAGTAATTCTTTTTTTTAAGACACGCACCAACACTTTTCTAGGGAAATCGTTAGAGAAGTTTTCGAAAATCGCGACAATCCACCCACTTACTCACCTACACACCCAGTGTCCATGAATCTGCAAGCTGAATAGAGGATTGTAATATGACTTCCTCAACAATTAGTAATAGTTTATTATGGTAATAGGTGAATCGAAGAAACGCGCCTAAATTGTCTTTCTCATTAGTACCAATCTAATTAATGACTTTATAGATTAGTTTTTTTCTATTGATTCATGTATTGTCATTGACGATAAATAATAATGCAAAGTTTCAACTTAATCCGATAATGGGAAGTGCGAGAACTAACGCCTAGAGGACTCCAACCAAACATACGCTTTATAAAAATAAAAAGAGTCAATTAGCTTCACAACTGACTGGCGACCAACAGGCTAATCAACATTATATAAACTTTGATGAAAGTTTGATGGTATCAGTACCGGTAAAAATAGTAGTTCAATATTCCACTATCGTCCAAATAAATTATATACAGTCACATGTGTACCCAATACGATGAGATGCCAGATTGAATCAATTTAAGACAGAAATCAACTGAAGCAAAACCCTGTTTAATGTTAGTGAATGTATTTTTGGAAGCAAGTGTACTGATCACATTCATCACGCGATCACATGAAATGATTCCATGAAATGAGATGACCCGAAATGATTACAGATCGTAAGCGTTTAGATGAAAGATATTTTAAATTTGTCTTTGATATAAACTTTAGTTTGTAAACGGGAAATAAATGTAATGAATGATCGAATTAATGAAAGTGACTTTGCCAAATTGTTTTTGTATCTGTTGATACAAAGATACAGCCGCTGTTGTTGGAGGCGTATCTCTATACGTAGCAAGTTTATGTGTTTGTTACGTGTACAAAATACAAAAGTTTTGACAAGTGAAATATTTTTATAATCCATGGGATAGTTTTTGTGTATTTTTCCGCATTGAAGAATCCAACCTTTTACTTGCAGAACAAAGAAGTTTTTAGCGGCCCCCGAAAGGGGAAAAGACGCTATTAGCTTTGTGCGAAATGTCTGTCCGTCTGTCCGTCTGTCCCGTTTAGATCTCGTAAACAAGAAAAGATATTGAAAATCCGACATCACAATATTTTAGACCATTCAAAGTTTTTTTGAGCATTCGAATAAGAGATTGAGCCTTTTCAAAACAATTACATCAATTAT
Organism: Biomphalaria pfeifferi; assembly: GCA_030265305.1. NCBI lineage: Eukaryota > Metazoa > Mollusca > Gastropoda > Planorbidae > Biomphalaria > Biomphalaria pfeifferi. The sequence goes on along the minus strand of JASAOG010000055.1, from coordinate 41,895 downwards.
AAGACTTCAGTTAGCCCAGGAGAGGCGCGGTTGCTGAGCGGTAAAGCGCTTGGATTCCGAACCGGGGGCCCCGGGTTCGAATCCTGGTGAAGACTGGGATTTTCAACTTCGGAATCCTTAGGCGCCTCTGAGTCCACCCAGCTCCAATGGGTACCTGACATTAGTTGGGGGAAGTAAAGGCGGTTGGTCGTTGAGCTGAATACATAACAACCTCGTTAACCGTAGGCCACAAAAACAGATGAACTTTACATCATCTGCCCTATAGACCACAAGGTCTGAAAGGGGAACTAGTTAGGCCAGGTTTACATCTAACTTTGCATTCACTTGCACCTAGCCTTTGATCTGCTGTACCGTTGGGGCACTACACAAGATCTGTCAACCTTCTTTCTCCATTCTTATCTCTCATTTGTCTTTTATATAATTTCATTTGGATGTTCTTTCTGAAAATATTGAAGCCTACCTGGGTGGACCACTTCGGGGGCCGATTTTGAGTTTGTGTTCCCACACAAACTGTCTTTGTAATCTTGTTATTAATTAGCTGGAAACTCATCTCAAGGCTTCCTTGATATTGTTTATCCATTTTATCGCCACTACATTTCTATATATCGCTTTGTATTCTTTTTTTTTCTTCCTCTCTTATTAAGATCAAAATGTAGACAAAGAGTAGATTACTCTGATAAACTGTGAAAATTCCAGTATTATCGTATAGGAAGTGTATCTACAAATCTTCGCCAATAATGTGTGGACACTCTTCTCTGCCAATACAAGTTGGATGATATCAAAGTTTTGTGTTAGACTGACCAATAACAACAAATTAACGATAAAAAAACACGGAATGGAAATAAATTAAGATTCAAATATTTTCGAGGAATAATTTAAAACAAAGGAAAAAAAAAACAATGATAACCATGGACAATATAATTTTTTGACATAAATGAGCTCTCATTTTTAAACAGTTATATATCCATACAACCTGGACAGGATTGTCGCCCCTACATTCCACAATGAGCAAAGTTCTCAACGTTATCTCAATGACGTAACTAATTATTTTTTTTTTTTTTTTACTAATTACAATGAGGACATAAGTAGCAACCAATTCTCAGAACTGGCCACTACAAGAAAACTTGCTCAGCCTTAACTTTTCTTCTAATATTAACGCTTACAGCTCTATCCACTTTTTAATCACGCGCTGTAAAAAAGCTACGGCGCCAAATTTTCGAGTCCGATTGTGAGAGACGAAATTACAAACTCATCTTTTCTTTGTTCATTTCTCTCTCTCTCTCTCTCTCTCCCTTGATTTTTTTTTGTCCTCCCAAAGAAACAAAACTAAACCAAATAAACCCTCAAACAACTTTCCCGCCAACTTGAATGCAAACGTGACTTCATAAAGGAGAGTTCCGGCTGGAAAAAAATTCAATTACCTCTGTTTAGCTTTTATTATTATGATTCTTCTTTATTCCAACGTGTCTTGTCGGCCGGAATCCGATAATCTAATTACGATTCCTACAAAAACTGCTTCATTATGTTGTAACAATAAATAAAAAAAAATGATATTCTGACAAACTAAATATAGATCTAGATCTTGTGTTGACGGTTTCAATGGTCTGTGCATTATGTTTTCTAGTCGTGTTCTTTGTTTAATTTTTTTTTTTTTTCGGAGCGTCGAAGACGTAATGAAGGGAAAATGTCTATCATTTTATATTAGATACATGTTTTACTTTGGACTTTAAGGGGAAGTGTTAATGATATCATAGAAGAAAAGTAATGATGAATATATTTAAGACAAGAGATGTGTACCAATCGCAAGACAATTATTATAACTATTTCTAGAGTTTTAAGTGTTAATATATATCGTAGTGTTCCTACTAGTGGAGAGTTATCAATATAATTATTTCGAGGATCGCAATTACTGTTGTATTTGAGGTTATCAGTATAACTATTCTGTGTGTTACTGTCACGGCTAGATCAAGATACAATCTAGTTGCTATATTACTATTCTGGTTGTTACTGTCACGGCTAGATCAAGATACAATCTAGTTGCTATATTACTATTCTGGGTGTTACTGACACGGCTAGATGAAGATACAATGCATTTGCTATATTACTATTCTGGGAGTTACTGTCAAGGCTAGATGAAGATACAATCTAGCTGCTATATTACTTTTCTGGGTGTTACTGTCACGGCTAGATCAAGATACAATCTAGTTGCTATATTACTATTCTGGTTGTTACTGTCACGGCTAGATCAAGATACAATCTAGTTGCTATATTACTATTCTGGTTGTTACTGTCACGGCTAGATCAAGATACAATCTAGTTGCTATATTACTATTCTGGGTGTTACTGACACGGCTAGATCAAGATACAATGCATTTGTTATATTACTATTCTGGGAGTTACTGTCAAGGCTAGATCAAGATACAATCTAGCTGCTATAGTACAACGACAGTTTGCTATTTGTAGGTTTTCCGCAATACATGAAAATCTCGAAGAAATTGTCAGTTTTTCTCTTCCATTGTGGTAGTGATTTTCATTAATGGAGTCTAGTTATTAAATTGTGAGCTATTTTAGATTATCAAGTTTACAAAGTATTATTATTCAAAGTATTTTCGTAATAATAATAATTATAATAATATTTGTTTTTATTTTTGTGCTTTTTTTTAGCACTCTACATAAATTTCACTTGTCATATAAAGTAAGTTTTATTCTTTAGTTGGCAACAAGGATCTTTTAATCTGTCGTCCTTTACCCTTTTTCTGTCATTTAGTTCAAAATCTTTTTCGATTATATTCCTTTTATTTTCTAACCTCCCTCCCCCCCCCCCCTTCCCCAGGTTCCATTACATTGCAACAACATTTCTTCATATCACTTTGTTTTTTTTTTTGTTTATTTTTTTAAAATCTCTTATTGTATTTTAAATGCTTACAGAAAGTAAACCTAACCGGAATCTTAAAAAATCGAAATCTAAACGAATAGCAGACTAGTGGATTAACCATTGGTGAAATTAATTAAAATATTTGTAAAATGACTCAAATGACTGTTTATCGAGACATTGAGATCTACAATATTAAAAAAAAATGTTCTCAATTGTTTAGAGAGTATAAGAACCTGCAGAATGTAGAATGACGTCATTTTTCTTTTTTTTTCCAGTGGGTTCTCTCTTTAATCTTATATTTTCTTCTCAAAATGACGCTACGCACTGTTCGAATTTCATTGTCCGATCGAACGAAACCATACTCTCAGATTGTCCAGGATTTTAAAATGCAAAACATATTCCACATGAGAGTCCCTTTCATCATTTAAAACAGAATTTGTTCAGAAGGGAAAATAATGGATCTCAAAACATTTTGTTTTTGTTAGAAATATTTTAAAGTTGTTTCAAAGAAGATAAAAAATCTTTCTTTTCAGAAAATTAGTCAAAATTTTATGCTGCCTTTTTTTATTCGGCATTTTAGACAAGAGCGTAGAAATGTTCATTGAGACCAGGGGACATTGGAAATGTTCATTCAGACCAGAAGACATTGGAAATCTTTATTCAGACCAGGGGACATTATAAATTTTCATTCAGACCAGGGGACATTGGAAATGATTGAGACAAGGGGACATTGGAAATGTTCATTCAGACCAGCGGACATTGGAAATGTTCATTTAGACCAGGGTACATTGGAAATGCTCATTAAGATCAGGGGAAATTGAAATGTTCATTCAAACCAGGGGACATTGGAAATGTTCATGCTTGTCAGATAAATAGATTAGATTTTCACGATAAACTGAACAATGTCAAGGACGTTCAATTGAACTTCAATGTTGCCGACTCAATCAAATCTACAAACGAAAGATCTGAGACAATTGGATTCTAGGGTGCTATAAAGTACATACACAAATCATCAGATAGCTTTAAAAAAATCATAGCGCATCAACCATTCTTTTATTCTGTACACCGGATACACCAAAACGTTTGGTATTTGTAGCTTTCCCGCCATGTATGAAAATCTCGGACAAATAACCATTTTGCATTATTACAGAACTTGATACTTTTCACGAAGAAAAAATTGTTCTTTCAAAGTTGTTCCAGTGTTATTGTTCATTCAGCACGAGAGCGTGTTAAGGTAATACATGAACAAGAACCCTCGAACTAAAAAGTGTTCCATATATGAGATAACCAGAATACATATTAAACAAAGGCACACTACAAAAATTTTACTATTTGCAGGTTTTCTTTTTAAAAAAAATAAAATTCTTAGAAACATCGTAACTTGAACAAATGAAAGGAAAATTGTCAATGATTTTTATGAAGGAGAAAAGTGTCTCAGTGCAACAGCCTAAAAACGTCTTGACTTCTGATTAGAGGAGAGTTCAAATTTCAAAATACGTGAATGGGATTCTAATTTCCACCAATCGAAACTGTTCGTTGTAAACGCCATATATTCAAATAAACGTTGGTCACCAAAAGTTCCATTTTTGTATTGGTCAGCTTGCTGTTTAATTGTATTTTAAACCTTTCAGACCCGAAGAAGACTAAACCTCCCTGCATCTCTCTACACTTTTGACTTTAAGTGTGAAATTCACATAATTTGTAGATGTATTTTGTGTAAGTATTAGCTTTTCTGGCTAATATTCCATCAAACTCGTTAAGATCTAGAAATAGACAATCATTGCTTCGTTATCAAAACACATTTTAAACTCAATCTAGATTTCCTGTCGGGAGACTACTGAACCTAAACCTAAACACTTCCCAAAATGAAATGTTGCCAGTTTCTGGGAAGCTGACAAGCTGAAAGTAACGCATACATTTCATCAAATATTTAACACCCACAATCCCGGCCATAAATATAATGAACTACGAGTTAATCGACTATTCCTTAAGTTTTGTTTTTAGTAACGGCTATTTCTCAGTCAGTTTTACTATTTTTATTTTATCCAAATATCCCAGCCTTCTTTTTCCCTGGACATTTAACAAACACAAACTTTCGATTAGAGATTTTTTTGTTATTATCTTTTGCTCCAACAGATCTGGCCAATTTCAGAGAAAAGGGGAGAAACTCATGACATCATTTTAAACTTCGGTTAGTTTGTTCTGAAACTAGAACTGAACAAGTCGGGGGAAACACCAGATGATGACCATAAGTGCTGCAATTTAAACTCAATTTCGCCCCAAATCCCGCAATCAGGCTCACCAAATGAACTTTCAAGCTCCAGAAGTGTGGGCAGTGGTAGTTTTTTTTTTCTTCGATAACGTGACGTGAGTCCGACTGTCTAGTTAGGGGGCTGAACAAAGGAAGACTGCAGAGCTATTGATGCCGATGTTTGTTCTTAGTTGGATGTATGTTTGCTCTTGTGTTTATGTTTGTTTTTCAGGAATAGAATCGTAGGAAGATTATATATAGACTTAGAGCTTGGATCTAGTTTACACTGGACGGAGTTAGCTAGATTAGATCTTGAGTTGATGAAGCTTAGACAATCTGTTCCTCTCTGCCTTCGACAATAGTACATTGAAACTCACGACATTAAAATCAAACTTTGACCCGGATGTGCGGTAGTGGTACATGTGTGTGTGTGTGTGAGTGAGTGGAAGTGTGGATTTCTAATCAAGCAAACACAGGCTAAAAATTCTTCAAAACTTTTTTCCCCTTCAACTGGTGACGTAATCTAGGAGTTAGTTTGCATCGATTAATATTTATAAGTTCAAAGTATCTTAAATTGCAACCATTTTTAGCGGCCCCCGTAAGGGGAAAAAGCCGCTATTATGTTTGTGCAAAATGTCCGTCTGTCCGTCTGTCACACTCAGATCTCGATAGTAATCGATAGCAATAGTAATCAACGAAAACAAATGTGTGTTTGCTCTTCTAACTTATATTACATTTAATATCCATGTTTAAACGTTGCAAAAACTCATTATCAATAATATGTTGTTCCGTTTTTTTTAAAATGTAAATAGCATATTAATGCTAAATCAAAATCTCTATACTGACTGATATTTCATTAAGTGTAAAAATGTTCCGGATATTGTTTTATAAAAAATGAATTACGCCTAATGATTGTTTGAAATCGCATAATTGACTAATATTACACGTATATTATTTGACAATGCGTCACTATAATTTGATTATCGATATCAAATTGTTCCGTATTTTCATCTTTAAACAAATTTTAAAAATATCGACAATAGGTTGTTCAGGGCTTTAAAAAAGTAATTTACTAGAACTGATTACTGAAAATCACTTTTTAGACATTTCATTTTCTTGCTGAAACATAACATAAAAGTTTAGTAATCGATAAAGAATGTTCTGGATTTTGTTTTGAAAAGAAATCGACTTACATTACTTACAAATCGTCGCCAGAAATTTCCGAATTTATTTAAAAATCTACTAACGCCAAATAACTGTTTGAACTCCCTCGTCTAATTAATAAACAAATAATCTTCTCATTTACGAAATAATGTTATTCCGGATTTTTTTGAAAAATATTTTAACTCACTTCTCTCTTACAGTACAATTAATTTTCTACCTAAACCATAAAAAAATCTAATTATCGTTAATATTATGTTCCGATTTTTAAGGAAAACAACATCCAAACACCAAAGTAAGGTATGAATATCTCTCCACAAGGCTGTAGTTCTTCTAATTTTAATACGAGACCATCCTAAATTTTATTAACGGGATTACATTTATCTGGAATTCTCTTTTTCTTTTACTATTTATACAAACATCCGGAACAATCTATTATATAAACTTAAATCAATTGTGTTCATACCTAAAATTATTGCAATGTTTTGAAACGTAAAATAAAGGTAAATCAATTTTTAATAGCTTTTAGTTGTTTTTGTTTTTTAATATTAAGATGACGGACAGACCGACTGACAGACAAAACGCAAAAACAATGCGGCGTTGATCCTCTTTAAATAAATTCTATTAGAACTCAGTGCACCAATGTCTATGAACCCTCGTTAAATATCTCGTGTAAATAAAGACATTTTTTTTATGGTACCGGTACTAGCCTATTGTGAGGTAATGGAATTTTTTTTCCTTTGACGTCACATGAATAGACTCTTTAAATGTAATGCTAAAAGAACGCACTCGGTGCACCAATGTCTATGAACACTCGATAAATGGCTCGTATTGATGAAGGCGATTTTTAGTCTAGCTAGGCCGTGTGACGTAGTGTTTTTTTTCCCGTTGACGTTATAGGTTCTTCAAATGAAATGCTAATAGAACTCGGTATAGTAATGTTTATTATGCCTCGTTATGTGACTCGCATTTAAAAAAAGGAATGATATCTTGATTTAGATTTAATCTAGATTTTTAGCGGCCCCGTAAGTTTAAACTAGATCTAGATTTTTATTACAGTATATCTAGATCTGGATTTATATTTTAATTAAAATTATTTTAGAGTCTTGATCTAGAATTTCTAGATCTAGTTTAGACTAAAATAGATGTAGAATTTCAATTTCTAGACTTAAAGTGTAGATTTTGATTTCCAAACGTTTTGATAATATTCCAATGTTAAAATATACTAAAACTAATATACTTTTTTTAAAATTTAATGTTGTATTCAGTCTATTGATAGATTATCTGGGATATTTTTTTTTACACAAATCTTATCTAAATTACAGCTACATTATTCCAAGTTTATATTTTAGATCTAGATCTAGTAGATATAGATCTTAAGAGTGCTAAATCAGAAGTTTAATTTAGTTAGATCTACATCCTCATTCTAGTTCCATTTAAATAAAAATGCCGATATCTCTGTTGATAGCAGGCCTAACTGTGCTGAGACATCGAAGTAAAAGCACGATATCTCTGTTGATAGCAGGCCTAACTGTGCTGAGACATCGAAGTAAAAGCACGATATCTCTGTTGATAGCAGGCCTAACTGTGCTGAGACATCGAAGTAAAAGCACGATATATCTTCTTTTTCTTTTCTTTTTTGTTTTTTAATTACAAACCTACCGTAGGACGACGGGGGATGGGAGCATGCAGGGTTTGGACCAGGGACCATCGATAAATCCGAACGACAGTCCAGCACGCAGATGAACGACCAGGCAGTGTTCATACCCTGCTTGTTGCCATCCTCCATCGTCCAGCGCGAAGTGAATTATTTTAAACTTAGAAGTGAACACCTGAAACATGTAAAACAAAAACAACATTTCTTACAACGTCAAATAAATCTTTGAAACATTAGAACAGTGGACCATCAACATTAAATCACCTCTTGAATATTCTTTGCGAATAGGCAGATCCGACAGGGATCCGACTTCGACGGAGGCCGCCTCTGAGTTTGTGTAACACAAACTCTCTTTGTAATCTTATTTATGATTGCATCTGTTTACAGTAATATAGATTTTCAATTTAGATGTCACGTGAACAAAAAAGCAACAAAAATAACAGAAAAACAAGAATTCTTTCATTCTTCTGTACTGAAGACCTTTTTTTTTTTTGTTTCGTCGACTAAACAATGGCCTATACAATTTTAATTATTAGCTTGTGAGAGGAATGATAAAGATTTCATAAGTCTGGATTTCTGGTAGCATTGATATTTATTATCTGTCAAAATGTCAGAATGTTTTATTTAACTTCCAAGTTTCTAAAATATGAATATGTAATTGTTTTCTAAGTTCTGTTTCTTTTGTGACTTAGTTCCAAATACTCTCATAATACTTTTGTTGTAGACCCCCCCCCCACTCCCATCCGCTTTTTATATTTTGCTTTCTCTCTCGGGCCAGCCAAATTACTTGATCCCATTTTTTTTTTATATTTCGTCTTGCCATTTTGATTTAGTAAAAGTATTCATCCTCACATCTACTTTCGTTTTGAATGGTATTTCAGGACAAATTTATTAAACTGTACTAGTCTCCCTTATAAAACAAGCGAATTGTAAAAAAACAAACAAAAAAAACAACAACAAGAAAGCTTAGCTAAGAGAAAGAACTACAAAACCACTGCCACATACCCGAATACCGCAATGTTCTTAAAAAAAATAGACAAGATTCTGCTACTACTCTCTTGCGCACGCTCCATTGGCTTTCCGCGAAAGCGAGAATCCATTACAAGGTCGCCACACTTTGTCATCAGTGTATATATAACAACGAGATGCTCTTGTACCTTAGAGAACTGACTACTCCATATGTCCCCCAGAGAACCCTGCGCTTAATGGACTCAACGCTTTTAGTAGTGCCACGTTTCTCCCTTAAAAGCTACGGTCTGCGGGCTTTTTCAGTTCACGGACCAAAGGTTTGGAACTCACTCCCCATTGATCTCAGACAGACAACATGCTACACCACTTTTAAGAAGAACATTAAGACCTATCTGTTAAAAACTTTTTTAGATTAGTTTGTCATGTTCGCTCTTGTGTTTGTGTTTGTAATGTTGTTACAGCGCCTTGAGCCTACATTTTGTTTGTTAAAAGCGCTTTATAAATATTATTATTATTATTATTATTATTATGTTGAACTCTCTTTTTATATAAAACATAATTCCAAATTACCACTAATTGATGAACTACTTTATTTTATTTTTGGATTGATTCATATACTGTCATAGACTGTGCCAATCACGAAAAAAATGTAACATGATCCTTTAATGGGAAGTGATAGAAAAAAAAAGTCAAATGTTGTATCAGACAGACAGACATAAAGATTGAGTTCTTTCTCTGGCTTTCGCATCAACTTCGCCAACCTTGTCACTGACGCTCTCACTTACTTTCTGAGGGACTCTCACTTTAGCTTTCAATGGTAACAGAGAACATTAAAGGTATGAATGAAGGTATGATATATAAATGATTTTATAATTAAAAATTCACATATATTGTGTACTTCTCATGGTTCTAGGAAAAATGCTCCACTACAAACGAAGTTTCTTAGAAAATGAATGTTTTTTGTTTGGTTTTGTTTAGGATTTACTCACTAGCAAGTTTTTTTTTTAGTTATGTTTAGTCATATTTAAATATTTTTTGTTGAGCGTGAAGAGTCCATTTATTTTTATTGCTAGCACTAAGATATTAGCACTCTAATAACTAAAGAAAAATGTGTGGTTGATTTTATGAATGACTCATAGAAGAAGCTAGTCTATAATCGAAACATTAAACAGCTGTCTTTGAGCCATGGTTTTAGAACACTTTTAAGTCACATGAGTCAGAGTTTAGTCTTTTAGTCCGGGATTAACTAGTGTGGAGAAAAAGACTCAGATTCAATAACTTCAACACAACATTGATCGTGAGATGAGTCTGATATTTTCTTCCTTGTGCTCAATCTGTTGACTTCCCTTTAGAATCTCTCACTCCCTGCTCTCTCTCTCTCTCACTCCTAAACTCTCATCCATCTTTTACTCTCCTCCTATCCCTGCTCTATCCTCCTTTAAATTCTCTTGCTCAATTGTCCCCATACTCCATCCCTACTCTCTTTCTCTCTCTCTCTCTCTCCTAAACTCTCTTGCACTTTTTTCTCTCCCTCCTCGTTTCCTCTCTACCTCCCCTCTCTCGTCGATCTTTCTGTCTTGTTATCTTCCTCACCCTCTCTCTCACTCTCTCTCCCTCCTTATTGGTGTGTCTGTCTTCTTTCCTGTTTCACTGACAGTAAATCTAGCACCACCTGGTAAAATAAACTAGGGGCATAACCTGATGGCAGTCTGTCAGGTCAAAACACAAATTAGTTGCTTCTCAGAACCGAAACACAGAACAGATTCTCACAAATATTTTCTTTTTTTTCCCCCCAGCTTCTCACCTGTACACGTGTGAACGGCGGTATCAATTGAAAATAGAAAGTTATTTCTTGCATGTACCATTAGAAGTCGGCCAAGCGAGAAATACCTGGAGAGATCAAGTCTGGGTATATGCTTACATACTTGGTTGATACTTACATGCTGGGTATATATTTAAAAGATGGGTTTATACTTACAAGCTGGGTCTATAATTACATGCTGGGTTTATATTTGCATGTATTGTGATGATTTATATTTAATGCTGGGTCTATATTTAAATGTTTGGTTTATACTTGATGCTGGGTTAATACTTAAATGTTGGGTTTATACTTAAAAGCTGGGTTTAAACTTATATGTTGGGTTTAAACTTTAGTGTTAGATATAAACTTATAACTTTTATTGACTTGACCAAGGCGTTGACCTTGTCAGCAGAACCGGCTTGTTTGCCGTATTACAAGCTACGGAAACTAGTGTCAGCCTTTCATGAAAATATGCAGTTTGATAGTTCTGCCTCTAGGCCATTCTCCATCAAGACCGGAGTAAAACAAGGATGTGTTCTGGCTCCAATACTATTCGGCATCTTCTTCTCAGTTGTACTCACAAGTGCTGTTAAATCCCTGGAAGATAGTATATATCCACAGTAGATCCGATGGAAAGCTATTTAACCTGGCACGCCTTAAAGCCAAAACAAAGAGATTAAGAAACTGCTGTTCGCAGATGCTGCTACACTCATATCTCATTCGCAAGAAGGATTGCAGAAGCTTGTGAATGCTCTGGCAGCTACTTGTCAAGAGTTTAGCCTTACAATAAGCCTCTTCAAGACCGAAATCCTGGCACAAGATGTCGCAGAAATACCAGTGATACATATTGGAAATCACACACTTACGGTGGTGCAGGAATTCACATATTTGGGAACAACAATGGCCAGCAACCTATTTAGACACTGATCTGACAAAAAGAGTAGGAAAGGCTTCTGCAGCAATTGGCAAAACTCTCTAAGCGTGTGTGGGACAATACCAAATTGACTACAGCAACAAAAATCCAGGTCTACAATGCCTGCATTCTGAGCACACTTCTTTATGGCAGTGAGAGCTGGGCAACTTAAATGCGTCAAAAACACAGATAAATAGCTTCCACCTACGTTGCCTGCGACGCATTTGTGCATCTCCTGGAGGGATCGTGTCACCAACCAGGAAATTTTGAAACCGGCCAATATACATAGCATCTAAGCTCTCCTTCAACAGAGAAGACTACGCTGGCTCGGTCATGTCACTCGCATGCCAGATGGAAGAATCCCTAAAGACATCCTATACGCTAAGCTTGCATAGGGAGTCAGACCCAAGGGCCGCCCAAGACTAACCTACAGAGATGTCTGCAAGCGAGACATGAGAGCCATGGGCAACTACCAAAGTACGTGGGAGGACATAGCCCAAGACCGGACAGCATGGAGACAGACTGTGACCTGCTGGTACGAACTTTGCCGAGTGCAAAAGAAACGAAGCTGCAGCCAAGAGAAAGAAAAAGAAAGTTGTCTCCCTGTCAGCTAGCCCTAGAACAGATACATATACATGAACAAACTGTGGCAAACTCTGCCGCTCCAGAATTGGCTTGATCAGTCACTCCAGATTTTGTCCCTTTTCAAGACGTAACCAAAGCCATGACTCATCTGTGCGCCTCCATTGTCTTCCGAGACAGAAGGAGCCATATAGGTTTTTACTTAAATATTGGATTTACACTTACTTGCTGTGTTAATTCTACATAATAGATTTATACTTGTATGTATTATGATGGTTAATAAAAAATTGGAGAAAATATTTTTGTTTTTGTATTGGTCTTAAAATGTGTTTACATAAAAATTAAATACCAAAACGTGGGTAGAAAACTGAACTACGTGGACACACTGTAAAGTTGGAGACCAAAAATAGTACCGCCAAAAGACAGGCGCCTAGGAAGAAGAGAAAACCAAACTCCCGGCAGACAACGGTTCTGTCAGCGTTAAGTCTCGTAAAACAAGTCACAGCTAGGTCTGCGTCCTAATCTTTGGACTCAAAAACAAGCATTATATTTTTTACACAAGTTCAGATTGTTGCACATATAATTAAAATATTTTCTCATATAAGAATATTTTTTAATTTTGTTGTTAATGCCGCTGATGGGTAATAACAAAGCTGATAAATATCTTTGGGTAATTATAGCGAAGCTCTGTGATCACTTGTGCACGAGAAAAGGCAAAAATAAAAATAAAATTATGTCATTACAAGTTAATTATATGGAACTTGAAACCCCATCAATACAATGTGTTTTTTCCCCACAATTATATCCGAGCTAATTATTTCATGTTATTTCCATCCAAATATTATGTCAGTGAAAGGGCTTGTACTTTATGTCATCATTTTTTTTATTAAATATTTTTGTTTTCATTATTATATTGCTTCTACGTTAGAGAGAAGGAAAAACAACACAAGAACTGGACAACAACCGGACATGACTGGACAAAAACTGGACAAAAACCGGACATGACTGGACAAGAACTGGACAAAAACCGGACAAGGACTGGACAAAAACCGGACAAGGCCTGGAAAGGACTGGACAAGGACAGGATAAGGACTGGACAAGGACTGGACAAGAACTGGACAAGAACTGGACAAGAACTGAACGATGAAGATGTAATCATTGAACCTGATGTTTTTGTGATCTCATCAATACCGTGTCTCAAACGCGTCAGTTACGGCAGCTTTATGATTGAAGATTAGTGTGAACATGAGCGTGTTGGGGATGTGCTGGCGGAATGCATGTGCAGAAATTGTTTGTATCTATTGATCTTATATGGATGAAGACCGAACGATGAAAGTGTGCGTCTGTGGAGAGCTAAAAAAAAAAAAAAAGCAAAGCACTCAGGATGGGTTTTAAGGACTAGGTCAAAGGTCATCTTGCTTTTAATGTCTCATTTTGCCATAGACGAATAACTATTTGCTAGGTTCTTATGTGCACCAATCTATCTATCTATCTGTCAAAATATATCTACGTCATTGCGCTAATGATAGTCTGTTGATACAACTAATATTATGTGTACCTATCTATCTATCTATCTATCTATCTATCTATCTATCTATCTATCTATCTATCTATCTATCTATCTATCTATCTGTCATGATATATCTACGTCATTGCGCTAATGATAGCCTCTAGATACACCTAATGTTAATGCTTTAATTACAAGAACATTAATTTAAAATGAGTTTTGGAGATTACACACATTTAATTAAAGTATTACATCTGTAAAATACTCTCTCTATAATCTATATCTATCATGAACGAAGACCAATAGCTTGTTGCCACGCCCTGACCTGTGAAGTGACAAAGAGCTATTGGTCTCCACTGCCCACAGTTGGCGTGGTTGCAGATTAGGGTTCAGGCCTTCTACGACGATTGGTTTCGACCCTATGGCCTAATGGACAGGTGAAGTGAAAAATGTGAAACTTGACGAAAGGCATGCTGACTTTACCTCAGAAAGTTATGTGACGAAACAGCGAGACATGATCTATTGCCTTTGGATTTTCCAAGTCAGTAATGGTCTACTAGAATTACATAGTATTTTGCAATTTCAGCTCATGAAATCAGGTTCTAAACAAACAAATGTTTACTACAATGGCATAAGAAACATTTTTTTTTCAAGCTGTTAAAAAACAACAACAAATTTAGTTCTTACAAACTTTCCAACAGCAGCCATGTTGTCGTGCATTTCTTGCATTCATCCTTCTCTTCAATTGTCTGAGATAACAATCTTATGAAACAGGGAGAGAAAAACAGAAATTTGTTGCGAAAGTGTCATAAAAAAACATAGCAGACGACAATTCTACCGTGCTGACTTGAAATGTTTACATTTCGAGCATCAAAGCAGGGTAAATATTTCAGAGTCTGTCTCGGAGTTTACTAACCCTAAGGGTGTCATTCCCGACATTTCACCAGGTCAGGTGACTTCTCCTGATACTCATAAAATGCTTTAGCTTGACGCCTTCTCGTTTTTCTGTACCCTCCCCCTTACCCCTTCCCAGCAATCACCAATTTTTTTCCAGCACTTTCTGACAAAAGATTTGCGGTGCAGGGCGAAATCTATTGACGAGTTTACTATGCATGTCTAAACGATGTAACATGAAAACAGGTTAGCAACCGCCATTCCCCCCCCCCCCCCCCCCATGCTGCCACATTTATTCCGCCTCCCCATTACAACCAGCCCTACTACCCGCCCCTCAAGCTACAGACAGCTCCATCGCTTACCTTGCAATGCTTACACACGTGCATCTCGTGTACACTCACTCGATCTTTCCGCTAGTAGTTTTTTAAAAATATTTTTTGAGGACGTAACCAGAGGGCGGTGGTTCCAGACTTGACGGTGTAGATTGTAGATGGGGGGCGGGAGCTGAAGCGTAACTGTTAAGTCGTGCTGAACTTTTCCTTTTTTTTTAAGTTAAAGAAGAGAAAGTAGGAGCTGGCAGCTGAGGGGGGGGGGGGTGCAAGAGATTCAAGAAGTAATTTCAAACAAACATGACTAATGACTCACCATTACTTAACATAGCTTATAAAACTGTCTGAAAGTAAGAGTGTTTTTATTGCGGTAACGAGGGCGAAGTTTTGAAAAGAGAGGGAGAGAAAGAGAGAGAGAGGGAGAAAAAGAAAGAAATGGAGGAAAAAACAGTGGAAAGAAAGAAAGAAAGAGAAAGCAGAGTGAAGAAAAGAGGCAGAGAGAAGGAAAAAACGAGAAGGAGAGAAGAGAGAAGTAGTTCGAGAGAGAGGGAGAGATACAGAGAGAGGGAGCAATATATGAGGAGATAAGGATGGAGGAATAAGAAAGAGAGAGAAAGAGAGATAGAAAGAAGGAGAAAGAGATGTGGAGATAGAGGGAGGTAAGAAACAGAGGGGGAAAGAGATGGTGGAAGAGAGAGAGAGAGAGAGAGACAGAGAAATAGAGAGAAAGATGTTTGAATATGATTGTAATAAACATGCTTAGGTAAAAAAAACAAGTGCCCAATTTCGGAGGATCATAAGTAGGTATTACGTTTTAAACACAAAAACATATAGTGTTTTTTTTTTTTGCGGCCCCCGAAATGGGAAAAGACACTATTAGTTTTGTGTGTCCGTCTGTCCGTCCTTCCGTCCGTCCCGTTTAGATCTCAGAAACTAGAAGAGAAAATGAAAATCGGGCATCATGATATTTTAGATCATTGAAAGTTCTGATGCAACGGCTATTTTTGCTTTTCTGAAAGCGAAAAATCTAATTTTTAAATCAATTTTACAAGCAGTTTTTTTCATAAAATAACACCATTTTTACAACTATTCACTATTAATAGTAACAAACACTGGAGGCTTTTTTTTTATTAAGGTGAAGAATGCATTTACCAATTTCTAACACATTTATGCAAATGGTTTTCGATTTTTGATCAAAAATATTATTTTCACAATTGTATTCCTAAGTTATGTAAGTTCTTTCATACTAAATACTACATTTACAAAATAAAAGTGTTTTTTTTTAACGTGAACTGTTGTGTAAACCGTAAACTTATGTTAATGTCTTATGTGTTGTTGGCAATGTCATCTCTTCAGTACTGAATAAAAACAACAAAAACAAAACACAATTGTTCATCAAGCTGCTGTCTCTTTAAGGGTCACCGGCTCCTGATATTTCATGAGGGTTGACTTCCGAAACCTTTTCCACGTTTTTCTACTCCCCCAGCCTTGACTGACGAGCCCTTCGTGCCCTAAGCTTGGCTGGTTGGTTTAGGCTTCCATTGCTCGCCTTTGCATCTTTACCATTTGTCATTGATAACAGTTGCTTTTGTTATATGTTATTATCTGCATTTTTTAAAAATGTTTTTTGTAGTCCTTCTGCTTCTTGGCAAAACGAAAAAAAAGCTTAACCTTGAATTGTCGGAACCAAAATCTGAGTTACACGTGAGGGCCAGGAATCGGACTCTTTAGGACACATGCCATTGGAAGCATCTTATATATAGTCCATTACTTATATCCATTAACACTTCTCTTCAAAATTAAATTTATAAAATAAGCATGACATGTTATTTCTAAAAAGAAAAACACTCATACACACACACAAACTATATTCTTCAATCTTTATTTTTACTCCATCAATACGTGCAAGTAAAACGTGTGCCTATTTGGCTATCCAATGGAAAGAGCTCTCGCTTTCAGAAGTTCAGAAGATGAACTACAAACTAACACCAACACAATTCTTATAATGATGATATCGGATTTCGTCTTTCAGCATCGCTTTTAGTTTTAGAAATCTAAACGAGACGGACAGTTGGTCGCAATAGAGATAGGGACTACACTAAGGGTTTTCCCCCATGCGCAGGCTGCTGAAAAGGGAGACAATGCAGCAACCAAAGTAAGGAGATGAAAGGTTTTGTCTTTAGGAGCCACACTTTCATCGAATGAAATGGAATGAAACAAATGTTTTAATACATCATGCAAGGTTTACTTTTACATGTTTCTTCCGTAGTAAAGATTTTTTATTCCTTGACTAAACCTCTTAAAAAAACGTGGGCAGGGTTTGAACCCGAGACCATCGATACGACAGTCTATATCATACACCAGATGTCCAGACAGCTATTTAAGGTCTCACATGCATAGCGCGAGTAAGAGATCACAAACTGAATGATTGTAGCTGGTGACATCATGACATTGAATGAAGCTTCACCTTCCAAACTAAAGTGGGCCTTAAGATTAAACAGTAGTAAAGAATTTCAAACTACTTTTAGTAAGTGCATTTCAAAATGATGATAATTTAGCTTATGTATAGAAAAGGTAGTTGCTCTTTTAATCTATCAAGTTAAAAGTTTAAAATTTGATAGCCATCTTGTTCACATTATTTTCGTGTCCACAAAACAACTCATTTGTAGAAAATAACTTAATACAAGCTGTGCCGGTAAGTCAGTAAGTTATTAAAACGAAAGACCTCAGGAATTTGTCTTTAAAAAATCTTTTTAATTCATACCTTATGTTTGGGTATTACACCCACTTTATCCCTCAACGCATGAAATTCAAAGAAAAGTTATAAAAATGTGGTAAAAAAATTCATAACAAAACTCCCCTTGACTGAATACGTGCCCGAATTTCTAATGACAATATATGGCTCCTTCTGTCAAAACATGCGCCCAAGTGAGTCACTGTTTTGGTATCGTCTTGAGACGGGGCAATAAGAATAATGACAATAAGAGACTCAATACCAAACCCATTAGGACATACATAAATGGAATACCATAAAAAGACTGAATAACTGCTATAAAACTCATAATAATGACAGTAAGATACTATCGCCCAATAACAGCTACCGCTACTTTTTCTTCTCTATAACTTCAATACACTACATTATAGAGATTTATCACACACTAGGCACACACACACACACTTGCACATAACAAACATATTTAACATTCTCTTTCATACCAATAGGTCAGGCTCATACAGCCTCATTTTGAGCACAGCCTCCCATCCCGCTGCAAGGATGCCAAAAGAAATGGTCGTCACGGATTTACAGCAAATCACAATGAAGTCTTACAGTGAGTCTGTGCCAGGACATTCCTTTTAGATTATTTACCATACAGTAGATGTAACTTAGAGCCTACACGCACCAAAGTGAACCACAGCGTTTGCAGAGTCTAACAGTTACATAAGTGTCAGGTAAATTAGGCAAGCTTTTACATATTAGGAGGAACGCCTTCGTGCTTTCTAAATGTTGATTTTGTTCCGAGCTCAATCGGACGTTGTTTTTGAACGAGACCTTTGTTTGATGAGATCTTTGTTTCGTGAGACATTTGTTTGATGAGATCTTTGTCTCATGAGACCTTTGTATGATGAGACCTTTGTGTGATGAGACCTTTGTGTGATGAGACCTTTGTTTGGTGAGACCTTTGTTTTGGGTGAGAGTGTCGTGTTGTATCCGAGTATATCTATTTTTAAGCTTTTTTTTTTTGTTGTCTTTTTTTTTCTAGTTACATTTTAAAAAATTCAGATTTGAAATGAGTTCAACGTAGTTTCAACATTTTATCCCGTGTGTGAGCTACATTTTTATACCATTACCAAAGACTCAGTCTACCGGACATAAGTGATGACATTGATCACTCTGCAATACGGTATGAAACATGGTCAATATAAAAAAAAGCTGAATGTCTTCCACCTCTGATGCTCAAGGCGGAGGGTTTAAAAATAAGGTGGCAAGATAAAAAACCAATGAGGAATATCTGCGAAGAGCTGGTGGCCAGGAATTCCAAGCTGTTATCAGCAGCAGACACCTTGGCTGGTTTTGACATCTTCACAGAACGCCACAAAAGTCGACTCCCACAAGACATTCTGTATGAAGATCTAACAGAACGCAGGAGAACCGCAGGTCGAAACCTTTAAGGTATTCTGATGTGTTGAAACGCGACATGAAGCTCTTCAAAATCGACACTAACAGCTGGGATAAGAGACACTGGATAGATTCACATGGAGAGCATAAAGGAAGGGTCCTGGATTGCAGGTGGCATACACACCAGAACTTGGAAAGGGTGAAAGTGCAACAGCGCCTGCTGACTACAGATACCCAACCTGTGACCGCAGATGTGCATCGAGGATTAACCTCTTTAGTCACACCAGACGTTCCAAAGGAGAGACCTCTTCACTGGAGACTTCACCAATGCCCCACAGATTTTAATAGATAGCACAAATCAACACGTAAGCCTATTTCCTTGAAATATCTTTTACATTTTGAAACAAAAAATAGATTAAAGACTAATTGACAAGAAATCTATTTGAGTTATATGTAATAAATAAATATCAACAGTGAATCAGTCAGTTGCTATTAATAATAACACATGTTTCTTAAAAATTGATCACACAGACACAAATACAAATACTAAAATTACATATTTACTTTTTATTATGTATTTATTTAAGTAATTCACAATTAGGGTTTATTTTGTTTTTGTTTTGGTTATATCTATATAGATATATAAGCATTAGAAAAACAACCCAGCCTGGGTTTCTCGGGAAGTTACGTTCATCCGTTCATTTTTTGAAATGATAGGTGAACCCTTACGGTACATTTAAAAACACAATTTTGAGAACGCTAATTACTTTATGTTATGAATTACTGTCGCCGAATGTTTATACGGATGTTGAAAGAGGAAATGTTGAATTGATATTTTCAATGCTTTGAATTAGACGCTGAGAGCAAGGGATATTGTGGTATTTGATTAACTCTAGCAATTCTGTGTCAGGTTCTAAAAGGGATATTTTCAAACACAAGAATGACATTTGTATGTCACATTCTTAACAGACTCAAACACCAGAGACTAACTTTCGCTCTTACAGCTATTCAGTTGTAGTACGATAACATGTCTGTAAGCAGAGGTGGCCTTAGCAGTGTGATTGGCCCTGGCCAAGTGTTATATCAGGGCCATGAATTCTTTTGTACACTATTGGCGAACGGTGAAAAATGATTCCCGCCAAGGGAAAGGGGGGGGGGGCTGATTTCTCTCCACTCGCCAGCCTCTAAAGCCGCGCCCTTGCTGTCATGGAGATGATGTTGCTCTCACATATTTGAGTGCTGTTAGTTGACTGAGGGTCTTGCCTGATACCATAACGACTATCAAACACAGGGGTCAAGAAGCCCCTAGAATGGGTCAGCATGACCACCGTTTATTTTAAAAAAAGCATGTGTTTTCTCAAGGACGTCTTCTCAATGGCGTCTTCTCAATGGCGTCTTCTCAAGGACATCTTTTCAAGGACTATAGCTGATCACGTTAGAAGGGATTTAAACTCCAGACCATGATGACTAGTCCGAAGCGCATATCAAATGACCATTCATCTGTTTAAAATATTGAAAACATCAATTTGGCCAATCAAGCTTGCTAATGAGTTCCTCCTTCGTGGTGGCAACATCTTTGAACTCTAGCAGCGCGAATAGCATATCTAAATCAATAATGATTTTTTTTTTGGTGCTTGCTATACGCGTGAACAAGATTTGGGGGGGGGGGGAGGGAGGGGGTTAGGTGGGGAGGAAGACAGGTGTGGTGTTCGCTGGGGGAAGGAGGCAGACACCTGTGCATATCAGAGGTGACTCAGTCTACGTTAGCTGCATGGTGCCAAAGAATCATGTTAGCGTACGATCTCTTGAAAAATCTGCTTGGCTGATCAAAGCAAACCTTAATACGGATCTCGGCACGCAGTAAGTGAGAAGAAACTTTAACTATTTAATATTCTTGGCTCAAATGTTTATGTAATACTGGACCTTAGTGCTAAGTAATACCGAGTGACTCCATATAAATGCAGGGTTAATATCGCAGGGAAGTTTTAACTAAATAATCCTTATATTCAATCACATTATAAATACTTTATACATAATTTTAAATATCATATAATTTTCCATTTTGTTATATATTTTTTTTAAAAGACTTATTGACTTAGTTATTGTATTTCATCCTGATATAGAAAGACATTGTAAAAAACGTAGAAATATTATCGAGAATAAAGATTTCGTAACATTTATTCAATTACATCCAATCAGAAATACATTTTATACAATAAACATCTCATTACAAACAAAACTTTAGTATAGTAGCCTGACGTTGTTCACCAGTTACTAGAATATATTTAAAGAGAGAGAGAGAGAGAGAGAGATCCCTAAGTTTCAAACTACTTAAAAAGAATCAGTTTTGACTATAGCACACATGTTTGTCTTTCCTTTTCCATGCTACTTTCGATGCCATGTCAAATTTTGTCAATGGTGTTACAATTAGTCCAGTTCTGATGTTGATTGTCTCTAGTTAGCTCGGCAGAAAGTCATTAGAAAACATATTCAAAAGTTTTGGCTTGGATAACTAGATAAGAATAAGGTACCTCTTTTTCGGCTTGGTTAACTAGATAAGAATAAGGTATCTCTTTTTCGGCTTGGTTAACTGGATAAGAATAAGGTATCTCTTTTTCGGCTTGGTTAACTGGATAAGAATAAGGTATCTCTTTTTCGGCTTGGTTAACTGGATAAGAATAAGGTATCTCTTTTTCGGCTTGGTTAACTGGATAAGAAAAAGGTATCTCTTTTTCGGCTTGGTTAACTGGATAAGAATAAGGTATCTCTTTTTCGGCTTGGTTAACTAGATAAGAAAAAGTTGTCTCTTTCATACCTTGAGATTTGTGAGGACATATGATGTAACGTTCTTCTATTTCTATGGCTAGCTGTTCATCAGGGTGTCATGGTACAAGCACAACCGCCTTGACTTCCCCTATGTTTGTCAGATACCCAATAGGGTTTGCGTGGACTCAGGGTGCCAAAATAATCCCGAAGTTGAAAATTCCACTACTCAAAGGATTCGTACTTTAGACCCAACGGTATGGAAGTCAAGCGCTTTACCTCTCAACCACAAGGCCATGTCAACTAGGTAATGGTTGTGAAAATGTTACAATGAAGTCAAACAAAGCAGTCAAACAATGCAGTCAAACGATGCAGTCAGACAATGCAGTCAAACAAACAATGCAGTCGGACAATGAAGTCATACAATGCAGGTCAGCTAACCAGTTGGAATGAATCTGCTTTGAGTTAAAATCCTTTTTTTTTTTTTTTTTTAAACCTTCTCATTTTTTTTATCCCTACAAATTTCCCATAACTCTTTCCCAATTTTTTGCTCCGAATGTAAACAAAAAAATTGTCTCCTCTCACTTGTCACGTATGGAAGACATAAAACAGACATACAAAAATAATTTGACTTTTAAAACTGTTTTTTTTTTTTTAGCCGCATCGAATTATTTCCTTAGACTTTTAAAAAACATTTCAAAATGTTTCCTATGGAAATAAGGTCAAATGATTACGTTAGTCAAGGGGAAGGTCGTTTAAAAATAATTATAAACTCGGAATTAATTGGGAATATTACGTTTCAGAGTTGAAAATTATCCAAAAAAGAAATTCGAACTTTTACAGGGAGATAATTGAACTCTTGACATCGTCTAATTAAATTTGATCTACAGTTGAGCTGTGTAACACAGACAACACACACACACATACACACATACACATAAACCGTTTGTCTTTTATTTTACCAGGAAGCCGTCGAGATGAAAAAAAAAAAAAAAGGCGATATTTTGTAATTTTGCGATTGAAATTTTTGACCGCTATATATTCGGATCTTGTGTAAGAGAAATGCACAACTGGCAGCACAATACAGCTAGAAGTTGT
This sequence comes from Biomphalaria pfeifferi, assembly GCA_030265305.1. NCBI lineage: Eukaryota > Metazoa > Mollusca > Gastropoda > Planorbidae > Biomphalaria > Biomphalaria pfeifferi. The sequence continues at coordinate 18,978 of JASAOG010000055.1, read as the reverse complement.
CATTGATAATAAGTTTTAGTTCAAGTATATTTTTAAATAATAAACAGTACTATTCAATCCCAGAAAAAAAAGCTTCTGGAAAAAAAAAAACAAGAAAGGGATGACTTACATTTTGAGTGAGTTCTATTTTGTTTAAATGATCATTACACTTGTGTTTCAGCATATTATTACTATTATTTTTTATAAAGCGCTACATTTATGCTTATTGCATGTTCAGAGCGCTTACCAGTTGGGGGGGGGGGGGGGTTATCTAGGAGTTGGTTTTCCGTGCTGCCTTTAGGCGCTCAGTAAGCACAACTCTGCCCGAGTCGGGTGTCGAACCTCGAGCCCCCTTCTAGGTAGCCAAGACAAGCCAAGTTCAAGCGCACTTAGCCTCTCAACCGCGCTTCCCACCACCTACTCTTAAGTGAAATCTGCATTTATAAATCAAAGTAATAGTCTGTTTTGTTTTCTTTGATAATTGAATATTCCTACGTCGGATAATAAGTTAGTTGTATTAGCTATTTGGAGCTTCAAACCAAATATTTAGTATAAACAATCATTAAACAACACTCGGTACATTTTGCATGCTTAAGATGTATAATTAGATAAAAGTTTAAAATCTATAGTTCTTTGATATGTGTCTCAAACGTTTTTAGTTTTATGATATAACTTTGTATCAAATGGTCCAATCTCTTTTGTGTGGGCCAGTGGGTGGGAGGATGTATGTGGATAATCTTTCCGTGCTGCCTTTAGGAGGTAAAACAAAAAGACAACTCTGTTCGAGTCGGATTCCGAACACGAGTTCTCTAGATAGATAGTTAAGCGGCTTTTGCCAAAACAACAGTATAAGTATTATTGCCAATGTTATTAAACCAAAGTTTGGATCAACATAAATGAGCTCAATGAAATTATCCTTACCTGACTAATTTCAGAGACTACACTCAGAGGCATAACTAGAACTGCCACCATTAAATCCGCCACTGCTAAAGAAAGTATAAGGTAATTGGCGACGTTGTGCAAAGATCGCTCCAGGATGACGGCGGCGATGACGAAACAGTTCCCAATGATGCAGCACAGCACGAACAGCCCCAAGATGACGCTGGTGACCACCAGGTGCTCATGGCTGTACACCGTCAGCCCCCAGAGAGCTGGTGGTCCGTGGACGCTGGCATTGACACTTCCGTTATTGTCGCCACCGCGGGCGTCAGTAGAAACGTTGACAGGCAGAGGGCGCACGGAGCTGTAGCTGCTGTTACCGTAATGCTGTAGGCCGAACGAATCATTGTAGTACTCCACGCCAGCGAGTCCGTTCACGGTGGAGGTCAAACCGAAGAAAGAGGCGTTGCTGGACAATACATTGAACGTGAAGTTGACCATTTTGTTTTTGTTGTCATTACAAGTCTCAATAGCGCACAGAAAAAGTAAACTAAATGTTTACATTGGTAGAATGGTTCACATTTCCTCGTCAAGTTATCCACCTTCTCTCACAAAACTATCACATGTTTCATGATCTAATTAAGTTTGCCACAAAGTGAAGAGAAAACTAAACATTCCCTTACGGCCAAGGAATGTGCTTCGATCCCAGTTCTTTTTACGTTGGCTAGGCATTATTCATAGAACCAATCAGGCACCGTGTTTCTGCTAGGAGTGCTGCTTTTTGTTGCTTTACGAAACTGCAAGATCTGAAGAAGAAAAGAAATAGAACATTAATTGAAGTCAAAGATTTAACTTTGCGACAATGACTTCTAAACGGATTCAAGCCATAAAAATTAGAACTACATGAGAAATATACATCTGTTGTAGACAAAAGCCAACACATTAAATTAAAACATTTATTTTATAAGATTAAGAACAAATACAATATTCAGCTGGTTATTTTTTTTAAACCATTACATATTGAAGAATATCCAGGGAGATTTGATTAAACACAAATAAATTATACAGAAAACAACAATTTAATTAAAAAAAAACAACAGGTTTTTAAAATGCTTTGTTGTGACATGTATATTGATTCCTTTGGTACATTTCTTTCATTTAGTCCAGTTTTTGTTTTGTTTTGTTTTCATTTCTGTTACTTCCCCAGAGAAACTTTAAGTCTGTCAATGGAGAAACCAAATAAAACACTTTTCTATTTTAAGCTGGTAATAAAATCTGTTACAATGGAACCGTGAAGTGTATTTTTAGAAAAGAAATCCCAAGTCTCAATGTATGACGGGGAATCTCTTTTAGGTTAAAAAAAAAACAGAATACATTTTTAGCAAATAAAACAGTTCCATACTCAAAGTAGAAATCAGCAAAAAAAATTAATTAATTAATTATTTGTACACTATCAACAAACACTATACCCTGATTCAAATAATAGATTCACAAAAGCAGATCAATTACGATCTTAACTTTGTATAAGCGTACATGCGTGTGTGTATATATATATATATGTATATATATATATCTTAAATGAGTTTCTCTAATAGAAAGTAAAGACTCAGAATCTTCTGTTCCAAATATCACCACTCCCTTGGCTCTTTGAAGTAGAGAACAAAGTGTTATTTCTATCAGTGTAAACAAGTTGTGTTTTGTTCATACGATGAAATCAATTTTGACATTGCCAATATTTATTACGTAACAATTTTATTGAAATATCTGGTTTCTCCTAGCATCGCGTTCCATTAGCTAATTAGGAAAGGAAATATGACCTCATGTGGACTACCCCATTAGCTAACTATGAAAGGAAATATGACCTTATGTGAACTACCCATTAGGTAACTAGGAAAGGAAATATGACCTCATGTGGACTACCCCATTAGCTAATTAGGAAAGGAAATATGACCTCGTGTGGACTACCCCATTAGCTAATTAGGAAAGGAAATATGACCTCGTGTGGACTACCCCATTAGCTGACTAGGAAAGGAAATATGACCTCGTGTGGACTACCCCATTAGCTTAGGAAAGGAAATATGACCTCATGTGGACTACCCCATTAGCTAACTAGGAAAGGAAATATGATCTCATGTGGACTACCCAAGTATCGAGTCTTTTACATATTTTGAAAAAGTAATAACTAGATGAAGAGCCAACCTCTGAGTCCTGGCATACCTTAAGGTCAAGGAAACTGTTCAAACGTTTTTGAAAATCTATAAAGATTGTTTATAAGAGTTATAACCGTTGCATTATCACGATGAATGGATTCTCTTACTTTCTAACCACAATAAGTTCAGTTATTGGCAGCACAGCCAGTTTGAACATTTTTGTGTCCATTCTGAACACGCGTTAAAAATACAGACATGGCTAAAGTCTATACATTACTTAAATAACTTTTCAATGAGATAGCGCTAACACTAAGAAATTGGTCATCACAGTAGTCAGATACAAATAGAATATATTGACAAGCTCGTTAAATACGATTGATTGAAATAACAAAACATGTTGATATCAATCAAAACAGAGAGAGAGAGAGAAAGAGAGAGAGAGAGACAACTAGATGATTGAAAATATAGAAATTGAGAGACGCGTACTGAGATGAGTATATATATATAGTTAATATTTCGGTATGTAAAAATAATGTTATCAGACAGGTGTAAACTATATTATCTTTTAACGTTCGTATCCAGTATAATGAAGATAAGGATCACACTAACTGTCTGTGGCATTTTAAGTCTCGAAAAACTATCTTTTCCATTTGCAACTTCTTGTGTGAATAAAGAGGCTAATCCTTGATACACAGCTGAGTCGCAGGAGTGCCATATGTAATCATCAGGCGCATTTGCATTTTCACCCTTCTTTCTGCTTCTGTTGTGTATGGCATCTGCAATCCGAGACCCTTCCTTTATGCTCTCTCTCCATGTGGATCTATCCAGTGCCACTCTTTCCCAGCTGCTAGTGTCGATTTTGAAGAGCGTTTGCATACATCCGTACACCGTAAACGTGGGCAACCAGCAGCTCTCCTGCCTTGTATTAGATCGCCATACAGAATGTCTTGTGGAAGTCGACCTACTGGCATTCTACGAACGTGGCCAAGCCAGCCTAGGCGTCTGCTGCTAATAACAGAGCGGATGTCCTGGCACCCTGCTCTTCGTAGCACTTCTTCACTGGTTATTTTATCTTGCCACCTTATTTTAAAGATCCGCCTTAGGCATCGGAGGAAGACATTCAGCTTTTTTTGCCTGCCATGAGTAGGTATAATGAAGACAAGGGTCACACTAACGGTAAGATCTTAGTGACAATGATGGTTCCAGGTCCAATAAAACGAAATTGAATATTATGTTGACAACTTTCTTTCATTGTCTATCAGTGAACAGCCTTCACGCTGTGGACATGCAGAGAGCTCGTTTCTATTTTGTTACTTCTGACTTCAAAAAACAAGATCAAGAAAGAATGCAAACAATTTTGTCACGTGATATTGAAACATAACCACGTGTCCTTTTGCTTTTATCGAGTAGCAAATGGGCAAGGGTGCCACTTCTAAAAAAAAATATTTTGATCTGTGCAACTAGGATGCTCTTTGCTAATTATCTTTGGTTGAAGGGTTATAACTACAACACAAAACGAAAATAATTCAGAATGATTAGAAACTAAAGGCTCGTTCTAACATTTTGATTGACATCTTGCAGTTCAAACTTTGTTGAGTCTTTCATGAAAGGAATTTAGTTGTTTTGCCATTAGATACATCAACCCGTTAGAGTTTAAAGGTTATTTGAAATGATTCAATTGAAAACAACTTCAAGACCAGATGAATGTGCCAACAATAATGAACCACATGTTTAGACTAAAATGGTTTTCATTCGACAGCATTTTACAGACACGTCTGTGTACTTTATGGACGTCTAGTGTGATGGTGTTATTTATTTATAATAGTTAAGTAATCTCTAATCCCCTACTCCATTAGTTATGACGCAGTTAGGAGACGTCTAGAGAGTGGTTCTGACGTCACTTAGTTACGAACGCTAAGAGTCTAAACGACTCCTACGAGTCGCTCTGTTGAGTGACAAAACGTGTATGTCCATGCTTGAGGGATTCTATTCTATTCTTAATGTGTTAATCTTTAAGTTATAAACATTGAAACTGATGACGAATATCTACAATATAAAAGTCTAGGTTCTGATTAGTCATTCTTATTTCAGTCATAATAATAATAATCACTAGTTCTCCCACTTGCCTAGAACGATAAAATAGGAACATTTAACCTGTTTTTACTTACCTGGAGTCTAGGACAACTAAGCAGTTTTCAAGATTTAAACCGAATTGCTTAAATTTACCAAAACTTATTTTTTTTATTTGCAATTTCTACCAACTATGTATTTGTCAGCCGGGTTTTTTAGGGTGCCCCTGAATCCACACCAACTCTAATGGATATCTGACTTTAGTTGGGTAAAGTAAATGTGGTTGGTCGTTGTGCTAGCCACATCACACCCTGCTCATTAACCGTTGGCCATAGACACAGATGACCTTAACATCATCTGCCCCATAGATCGCAAGGTCTGAAAGGGAAACCTTACTTTAATTACTCAAAGTAGTTGCCCAGTCTAGTTATTCCATAGTTGCCCGGTCTAGTTATTCCATAGTTGACCAGTCTAGTTATTTCATAGTTACCCAGTTTAGTTATTCCATAGTTGCCCAGTCTAGTTATTCCATAGCTGCCCAGTCTAGTTATTCCATAGTTGCCTAGTCTAGTTATTCCATAGTTGCCCAGTCTAGTTATTCCATATGTGCCCAGTCTAGTTATTCCATAGCTGCCCAATCTAGTTATTCCATAATTTCATAGTTTAGTTACCCCATAGTTGCCCAGTCTAATTACTCCCATAGTTGCACACTGTAGTTACTCCATAGTGGTCTACTGACCCCTATAGTTATCCAGTCTCGATACTGTTACTTTTTTTTTTTTAGTTTCTAACGAAAAGCGGTCTAGGTTATTGTCTAAAAGAGCTATCTACTCGAGTGGCTGATTTTTTTGTTTGTTTTCCATGACTGTCTGTTAACTGTGTGAGTATGTGTGCGGTTGTGTGTGTGTGAGAGAGTGACGCAATGATCCCATTTCTCCTCAAGTCAATTGACTACGGTTAGGTAAATACAAACATAAATATTCCATTAGCATTGTTCAGATAGGTCGCCATGGCAACAGATCAGTAGCACTTTTTTTTTCTCTTCTCCTCCATAAAACACTGAAACTTCATCACCCTCTCAATTATCCGCCCCATCCAACCCGCCACTACTACAGCCAACCACTTTCACTTAAACTGAATCACGCACGTGCAATAACCACCGACCAATCAGATCACGTGTACCATTTCTAAAATAATTTGTTTCTCTTTTTAAAACCCGCGTTCAATTGGTTGACGTCTTTTTCCCTTAAATGATGTCATTAATAGGTATTTATTCATCGCGACATTTAAGGACATAAAAAAACAGTTTCACGGAAGAGAAAATACCTCCAAGGCAAAGTCATTTGTGACCACCTGAATGACAGAGTCATCCTTACAAACCACAGTGTCATATTGCGGTCAACTTGGTGTCACTGTCACGATCGGCAGTCACTCCTCTCTCTCTCTTCTCTCTATCTCTGTCTCTCTCTCTTTCTCTCTGTTCCCCGACATGTATACTTCACACTGCTGTCGACCCTAGTCCACACACAGAAGCCACATCAATAAAGAAAGTACACAAAATCACAAGAGTGTTAGAGCACACACCTACGCAAACCCACACTCGCAACAGTGACACTCACATTGACAAACACGCACACACAGTGACACTGACACTCTGCACGGTCAATAACTTTGTACCCAGTGACATAAGCAAACATTGGCAAACTCCCTCGTGAAGGAACGCTTTCAACTAAACTTACACCGACCTAGATAACAAACAAAGTTTCTCGTCTTTCTGGGTATTTTTACAACAGATTTCTCAGTTCTTCCATCACGCAGTGTTCCCCTGATCGTTGCACGTACATGCAAGTGCGGTGGAATCCAGGGGCATCGATTGTTGTTATTTTAGTTTCTATGATCGTGTGCGCGCGCATGTGTGTTTGTATGTGTGTGTTGGTGAACATATAATAGCACGCAATGAAACAATTACTTACAACAGTGTGGTTGTAGCGGGCGTTCCTCCCCCTCCCTTAAAAAAATCTTTCACTGCCTTATTATTCCATTTTTTTCTTATCTGCCTCAATTTATCTACAACTGGCATATCCTAACACCAAGTTGACGTCTCGAGGCTGTGTCATGGGGTCTAGACTGACAGAGTGATAAATAAAATAAGACTTTATCACTAAACTGTTTTTCTTCTTAGCTTCTGAATTTCTGGTTATAAGGGTCATAATAAAAAGTTGAGCTGCATTCTGGAAAGGTTAATTGCTACAGACTTATCAAGAATTATTGATGTAGTGCGAGAGAAGAACATAACAAAAAATTCGTTAGTGATTGAGTTCTCTTGTTGGCTTTGCTTAAAAAAAAAGGTCAATATTCGCTGTAACAAAAAAAAAAACAAAAAAAACAACAAACAGTTCAGATATCTAAAGATTTCAAAATTTAGCTTAGATTGTACGCTAAATGTTAGCATGTGTGTCACATGGTGGGACGTGGAGAATGTGATTAGAAGTAAATCTAAATGTTCATTAATTAAAGTCTTTTATTAACAAGAAAAACATTTTAAAAAAATACTTAAAACAAAAAAACAAAGCATATACGAAGTGTAGTTGTATCAGTTAGTTTGACTTTGTCATGCAATTAAGTTTGTAATAGATCTATCATGTCTATCACTAATCTGGACGTTAGAAAAAAAGGGGGGGGGGGGAGAAAGAAAGGGATATCTGGGCGAATTTTAACGAAATCGCTTTTTGAAAAGCATTTATAAAAAAGAGGGTGAACGACCTAAATTCGAATTTGTGTCTCAAGCCTCTTCAAGCTGACATACTAACCACTCTGCTAGTGAGGTGCATATGAAAATAAAAGATTGAATAGTTGTTTGTTTCAAAGTTACTCTAAAGCGGCGACCTATAAAGGGGACTAACTCAGCTTATATTTCCACTTCAGTCAAGTACAATATCTTTCCCTTGTTCGAGATACCAAACAAAATAATTAATTACCAGTAATTAAAAAATTGGTAAAATTTTTAAATATTTATTCTTGTTTTGTTAGGTAAAAGAAATAATTGTGCAAAATTTCAGCTTGATCTGAGTTTGTGAGTCGGATAAATAACAGACAGACAGATAGAGTGAGTTGATATAAGTTTAGTTAAAATTATCCCCGCCTGGGAAGTGCAAAGTGAAAGAGAGAGGGAGAGAGAGAGAGAGAAATATCGAGTAATAAAAAAATATATAAAACTTTATATATATAGTGTGAGAGAGAGATAAAGAGAGATACAAAGATAGAAATTACTTTATTTTCAGATCCTTGGGCCATAAGCCGTATTCTTGACTACTTAGCCAGCGCGCTCCCAGCTACATTACCGTATACAAACTAGAACCCATTGAACCGAATGAAGATGTTTTGTTTTAAAGATTCATGCTTTTGAATTCTCTTCTCATTTATGATGCAAAAGATAAGCCATAACGGTTGGAAAGATTATCAGAATATAAATGTTGATTAGAATTGTCAGTATAATAAATGATGCAAGATAACTTTTTTTACTGCTAGAATTACCGCAGAGTAAAAAATAAAAAAACGAACAAAAATTTCATCACGTTTCACGTCATCACTTCTATGACGTCACGTCATCACTTCTATGACGTCACGTCATCACTTCTATGACGTCACGTCATCACTTCTATGACGTCACGTCATCACTTCTATGACGTCACGTCATCACTTCTATGACGTCACGTCATCACTTCTATGACGTCACGTCATCACTTCTATGACGTCAAGTCATCACTTCTATGACGTCACGTCATCACTTCTATGACGTCACACGACCTTTGGTCTTGTACAAAAAAATTACAAACCTGCGACTTACCAGATTTTAAATATCTAATTAACAAGCCCGACAAGATTAACACATGAATAGGCGTAGGACGTAATTATCTTATCTTTTAAATGAACGTCTGTCAATTAAGATAAAACTCGTTTTGACAAATTATGAATTTTAAACTTTGTTCCAGTTTCTATCCCACGTAGCGATAGCGAGTAATTCCTTCAGTTGTACCTGGAGTTAGGAGGTCAGACCTACAGTGACTCGAGGAAGAAACAACGACATCAGTTGGAACATTTCTCGTTTTGCGTTACTGATCAACACAAATCTAAATGTAAATTGATATTATGTTATCCATTCAACATTTCAAGCCATACCATTAGACTGTATGCAAATAGGAACATGTTCTCCCTGATTCTTCCGAGTCACTAAAACTAGGTCACAAAAGAAAGGAGCTTACGCGGTGTAAAAAAAAATGTTGAGGTCATTTGACATTATTATTGTTATTAATTGATTTGTTATAAATTGTGGCTTAAAAGTTGAAGAGCTCTCGCGTGTTGCCAGATACTGTCACGTGGGTGGTGAGAACTTAGATAAATTGAAATTGTAACATTTACTCTTCCTCTCTCTCTCTCTCTCTCTCAGTTACGGGACTTGTACACTAATGTATAAAGTTGTCACATGACCTGTTTTATTGTTTACGATATTGTTTAATTGACTTAAAGTGGTTGCACTAGAATACAACCTTGTAATCAAACTCGATTTTGTATTTATTTCTGGTTATTTTTCAATACCATTAATAATGCCTTCAATTCCAACGATTAAGGATGAGTGCAGTCTTTCACACAATTAAGGATGGCTGCCTGGCAATGCGGTATGGTCGTTGGACTGTCGTTCGGTCTTCTCGTTGGTCCCTGGTTCCTCTATTTCTTCACCTACCAATAAAAGCCAATTCTTATAAAATAGTGGTTCTAACCACAGTTTCGTAGGGCTCTGAAGAAGGCATCTACGTCTCCTTGGACACTTCCACTGAAGGTACCTTCGCTCCATAATGGGCATGCGCTAGCTAGACCTACCTACATTTTGTTTTATGGATAGTTTGATCATCTAGTTCTACTAACTACCAAAAACATGTTTATACATCTCTATTCGCCTTTTTTGTTGTTAAAGATTTAGTGGTTGTTTGTTGTAAATGGATGTACCTATAACATTGTTCATGCTTTTGTTTTCTATATTCAGTACTATTGATTACTTATAACATGGCTTTTATTTATTTTTCCAAAAGATTTGATCAGTTTCTAATTAAAATTAGAATAAAACACGAGACAAACAAGTAAATGGTTACCAGCAAATGCAAAGCATCCAGTACAGTGTACAACACGGTCAAGCGGTCAAACATTATCAAGATATTATGATCATCTAATATCAGTTTTTATTGCCTCGTCGCAAAGGACGAAGTCGTCAGACATCTAATAAATAGTTATGGTCACTGGTCAACACTTTTCGAGACTCAAAAAAAAAATTATATAACACACAATCGTTTTAAAGTTTATGTAATGTAGTGTATCGCCGGTTAAAAAATGACATAATTTGATCCCTAATATTAACAAGGAAAATGTGTTTATAACGTCTATAGTGAAGCTCTGCTAATTGTACAAAATTTAGGTCAACATGCAAATAAATTAGTTTTATTTTGTATTATAAATCAGAAATAGTTTAGGATAACAGAAAATATTTTAGAAAAAAAAACGCAAACTTAAACTCTATGACCATATCACAAAGTCCTCAGAGCTTGCAAAGACCTTCCTTCAGAGAACAGTACCAGGAAAAAGAAGAAGAGGCAGACAGAGAAAGTGATGGGAAGACAACTAAAAAGAATGGGCGAGTCTGACGTTGAAAGAAATTCTATCAAAGACAAAGAACAGAGAGGAATGGAGTAAGACGGTCAAAAGATCTTGTGCGGTGCCCGAACGGTTCACAGACTAAGGGCTAGTTGAAAGTGAAGGTCTACAGAGACAGATCAAGGCTCTAGAGTACTTCTGATCTATACATAAAGCACCAAGCAAATAAGATTGATGCGAAAGAGTCACAAATATAATCACCTCTTTTGGTGTCTTCTTTAGCATTGTTAAAGAACTAAGAATTCCTTCTGAAATGGGCACACACTCTGGAAAATTAACCTTCATTAAGCCAGGTCTTAAAACAAAGAATAAACACACAGAAACATACCAACTGACACACACACAACGTAACAAAACTGAAAAACCAAAATAAAAACCAGTCATAAGTCAGAATAATTAATTTAACCGCAGGGACTTTTACATTTTACTAGATTATAGATACTTCCAATCCTAAAACGTATCTTAACAATTAATAATAAATCATTTCATATGCCAGAAAAACAATTGATTGTCTGTGTCCTGTTAAAATAGTAGCTATGCTTCCTCCGTCAAAGTGGCGCATTGTTTAAATTCTTATTCAATTGAAACTCCACATTAATTGAACAAAGTTCAGTGTCCCTTGTAATTATAGAGAATCCCTGCTGTTCATCGCCCCATTAAGTCGCTACTGTCGATCTAGGGCCAACCGCTATGCATTTTATTGTAATTTGGGAAAAGGTGGTAAAAAATAGCTCAGCGTGGATGACGAGGACGCTATAAATAGTAACGGGTATTGATCTCGCAGTGCGTTAGAATCTGTTGTCATGAAAAACGCAATGTATTTCCTATTAAGAAGATAAGACTACGTGGATGGCTTGCATACCTTCGAATAATAAATTAGACTCATTGTACCATCAAGAAACGAGGTTGGGTAAGCATTTTAAATTTTTAGTACATGAGATGTCATTCTTTATGGGAGGTATATTTGTTTTGTGTCAGACATATCATCCAATATTGAAACAATATGGAAATATTAACATTAATAGAAAGTAACAATGTCCCAGTCTAGAGAGGGAAGAATGTACGAACGCGAAAGGGCATAATGTTGTTCTAAAGCATTATTTGGGTTGTAATAAAACTAGCGGACATAGTAGTTAAAACTAGCGGACATGGTAGTTAAAACTATCGGACATAGTAGCTAAAAAGATGCTAGGAACCGGAGAATCGTGAGTTCGAATCTCGGTAAAGAATGAAATTTGGGAATTATTAGGATGCCACCCAACTCTAAAGGGCAGCCGTTGTAACTTGGTCGTTCTGCTGGCCGCCTGGCTCACTCGTTAAATGTTGGGAATTGGAGCTTAGCCCATTCAGCTTGGCAGCCAAGCGTTTTAATGTAAAAAGTGTGGAGTTTCATTGGTACGCAAGAAATTTGATGGTTGGGCTTTAAGAGAGTATCTGTCTGTGTGCGCATGAGCAAGTGTTTTTTTAAACCCTAATAGAACAGAACAGTTCTCTTAGTGCCCTCGACCTTCATTAAACTAAAGGATTCAAGATAAACTTGGGGGGGGGGGGGGAACTGTTGGAGGATTTGGGGAGGGTGTTGTTGTTATGCTACCCCCCTCTCCTTCATTTATCTCTTTCACTTCCTTTCATGGGGGTTAACTACGCAGTCGGGACAGTTTCAGTTAGATCGCCCTATTTTCCGAGCGTGAGTCTGGGGCCCTGGAGGACCTCGCTGTCACGTAAAGTTTGGGCCTGAACTGTGAGCTCTAAGAGAGACCCCTCCCAACCCCTCCCCCCCCCCCCCCCCCCCCCGAAAAAAAAAAAGAAAAACCATGGCAAGGCAGACAATTAGGTCACTGTGAGGACAGCACCGTGGAGTAATAGACTCTATCATGGGAACTCGTGGCTACTGTAATAGACTGTCCAGTTTAAATGATTTTACAGACAGAGGGGAAAAACGTTGGAGACACGTGACTCAGACTTGCCTATTAGGCGGTACAAGAGAAAACAAGAGAGTATCCTTGCCACACACCAGATTGTACTACCGTAATCACAGACTAAACCACGCAGTTCAAAACAGATGACTCAAACAGTATATTTGTTGATTTTTAAACAACTGGAATAGGTAACCTTTTTTTTTTGCTAGGACAACCAAAATTTTAAAAAGCACAACTGAGAGAAAATTAAATGTTCTAGAACAAAGGCGCATGTTTACATCTCATTCTGAAGAGCGACGAGGTCACATAAAGTAGTTCCATCACATTGCGTCAATGACGTGTTGGTGCTCATGGATACAACGAAACTTAAGGTCAGTGAGCCTCAAAGAATCGAGCAATGAAAGTTCGGCTCAGAGCTCGACAATGAAACGGGAAACTATAATGAGAATAGCAAAAGATAAAGTGGTCTAAATTATGCTATGAAACAAGGCATACTCTATCACAGAGAGAAAGAGAGACAGACAGACAGACAGAGACAGACAGAATCAACATTTAAACGCTAAACTATCTACAAAATTATGCTTATTATGTCAGTCAACGTTGAAAAATTGTTAGAGATCTTGTTGTAGAAAGAAGTTTGTACTGAACATTGCCTCCACTGCCTAATCGCCTTTCTGTACACATGCGTGTTGTCTACACCAACACACAAGGAACAGGATGGACCAAAACTCTGCTAAATTTACAGCACACGCAAGTTAAAAAACTAAACGCATTTAATAGTTGTAGTATTATGACGAAAAAAAAAAGTTTAAAAAAAAATTCCCCGGTGGATTAGCCAATAAAACGTGTACGAACATCTCAACGTCACGAGACGATATTCTCGCGTTCTTTTAACGAGATAAGGCGAGAGATGAAGTCCTTGACACTGAGAGCTTCCACTGCAGGAGATGTTGAACTAGAGCGTTGATGATGGCCGGGACACCTGCTTCTGTACTCCTTGATAATTCAAGACACAATTCGGTGCCCTATCAGGTCTAGCTACGGCGACTGTTTTACCTTATCCCAAATCGACGCTGAGATACACTCTTAAAAACACACCAGCACAGTACACTATGAAAGACACAGAAGCACAGTACACTCTAGTTAAAATATGTCAGGTGTTTACCACTGTAGAGATGCGTTTGTCTACTGGCGTGTTCTAAGTAATTTATTTGTTTGAATGTTTTGTGGAGATGATTTCAGATGCGAGTTCTTGATAGGCAATACATATTACAAAATCTACGTGAAGGAATAAATCCAGACTTCACTAATTGCAAATCAGCTTCAATTCATAATGGGCCACAGTCGAGTCTTTGTCGCTAAATGATGTCGCCGTAGAGTCCTTATACCAACTGATCAAAAAAACATAAACAATCTACTAAATCCCACTATTCATGATGACCTAAGGCTTAAATGTCGCGTTAAAAAGTCGTCAACTATATTGCGTAGTTAAGCTAATTAATAACTTCGTGATGTCTATAACTTGCTTGTACTAGAAGTAATAATTCGACATAAATCAAACATTTGTGCGTTGCGAACCAGATCTAAGTTAGGCTTTGTGTTGATCTAATGACGATATGACGATTTCAATGCTGCTGTCGGCAGCAGTTGTAGCTATATCCATTTTTTTTATTCTTGGTAGCTTCTTATTACAAAGCTTTTATCAACTCACTCTGTCTGTTTGGAACACCCAATCTCAGATTAAGTTGAAATTTTGCACAATTATTTCTTTTACCTGACATTACATGAATTAATAAAAAAAAAAGTTAACGAGTTAGTTAATTAAGTGTCGATAATTACTTATTTTGTTTGTTATGTCGAACAAGAGAAAGAAATTGTACTTTACTGAAGTGGTTGTATAAGCTGAATAAGTCCCCTTTATAGGTTGCCGCTTTAAAGTAAGCTTGAAACATTTTTATAAGCACCTCACTAGCAAAGTGGTTAGTATGCCAGCTTAAGGGCTTGAACCGGCTTGAACCACGAGTTCGAAATCAGATCTTTCCCGCTTTTAAAAAATAAATGCCTTTAAAAAACGATTACGACAAAAATTCACTCAGATACCTACCCCGTTCTCTCCCCTCCCCCCCCCCCATTTTTTGGTAAAAATACTATTCAATCGCAAAGTTTTATAGTTGTTGGTCTAAATCTATTATTAATTTAATTAAATGAATGATCCAAAGTAATGGATACAATTACACTTTGAATAAAGTACTTTTTGTTTTTGTTTTTGAATAAAGTACTTTTTGTTTTTGTTTTTCTTGTTCTGTCATGAAGACATTTTCATTGGCATTGTACTTTTCAGCTCGTCCTGCAAACATTTGGCACTGAGAAATGATACAAATGAACTGAATGCTGGCTAACAAATACTAGTCGAAACTTGAACTATGGAACTTGATTAAAGGCTGAATTGGCTATTTGTAATGATAATAATAATAATAATGTTAAAGATACTTAAATGAATTTTGTTTCCCTTGCAGTTTCAAGAATGAAAATTAATTCAGAATAAAGATAATAATACCTCCTTGGATGAACAGGCTGATTCTATCGCCAATATGCAGCATCTGTTGGGATGTGCCCCTCACAGACCAGGAACAGAAGATTTTTGTTCCCTCCCTCTCAAAGCACTGCACTGCCGTAGACTTTTCATATCATTATACAACTCTTCAGTGGACAAAGTTAAAGGGAGACTACAATAAATCTTATAAATCGTGATCCTGAATATTGATTATTTTATATCTTAAACAGTACGGCCTAATATAAATAATTGTATTTATATTGATGAACTTCACAAATACAAAGAAGGCCTGAAATAAAAACGTCTAAGAAGGGCAGACAAATCTAATGTATTGTTGGCCACAACTATAAGATTATTTTTTGAACGCAGCCACATTTCAGTGAATTCAGCAATGTGTTCCACTAGCAGTTTCAGCTTCAGTCAAGGCGCAATTTTCTAGCTGCTTTAATACATATACTCCACTGGCTCCCTTAAGGTGCAAGACTTAATGACAAAGTGGCCACACTTCGCCATCCGTGTTGTTGTAATGATGAAATGCCCTACCCATATAGCCCTGGATTCTATGGACTCCTCTCTTCTAGATATTACTGGGCGCTTTCTCCTCAAAATTTGGCAAGCCCGTCTTCAGCCAGAACTGATAGAACATCACTGCAGTAGTCAAGGTGTGTGAGCTCGAATGGCACAGCAAGAATATTTGTTGACTGTATTCACATGTAGTTACATTTGTTCGAATCTGGCCGAATCTAAACAGCTGCAGTTTGAGACTCTGACCGAGATATACACCCCAAGGTAGAATAGAGATAGGACAAAGTGATAGGCTTTGTTCGTGGAAGAATGCATTGCTAATGGGGAGTTCTTGTTGCTACAATAGCAAGATAGTTCTTGTTGCCACAATATCAGGATAGTTCTTATTGCTACAATAGCAGGATAGTTCTTGTTGCCACAATAGCAGGATAGTTCTTGTTGCCACAATAGCAGGGTAGTTCTTGTTGCCACAATAGCAGGGTAGTTCTTGTTGCCACAAAAGCAGGATAGTTCTTGTTGTCACAATAGCAGGGTAGTTCTTGTTGCCACAATAGCAGGGTAGTTCTTGTTGCCACAATAGCAGGGTAGTTCTTGTTGCCACAATAGCAGGGTAGTTCTTGTTGCTACTATAGCAGCTTGTAACACAATGAAATAAATAAATAATGTCATTGCTTCAAATCCAATCACAGTATCGAGTTAATGGTCGTGTCAGAAGGGGAGGACACCAAGTGTTGTGTATGGTTGTTAACGTTTTTTTTAAACAAAAATCTTGATAGAAATGTATCATCATCACTGTTCGCGCAGCAGACGACAAGTGAAATCCACACTCAAAACTGAAATAACGTATAAGTCTTCCACCCTGTGCAGTAAATTTTGTTCCGAGAAAAAAAAAAAGTTTGTTTTTTTGTTTAGCTGCAGTAACGTTCGTCTATGGGGGGAGCTTTCCAAAGGTCTATCTCTGGATACAAATATTACAAGTTTTTTTTTTTAATTTTCTGGAATCATATTTTTTTTTCCATCAACGAGAGCCCCCTCATTCTTCCACAAAGAGAGAGAGAGAGATTGAGGCAATGACAAAGACATACACACACTCTTACGCATCACACTTTTCCATAGATTTTTGAGAGGCTTGAATGACGTGGATACAGAAAGACAAAGGATGGAAAAAAGTGAGCTATTATATATAACAATGAATCACCAGTACCGGTGAGGCGCTGGAGGCAGTATTGGGGTTGTGAGAGATTTTTCTTGAGTTTTAAGTCATGTGATACCAGATTCCCTCGCTCAACCACTCCCCTCCCCTGAGTCGAATTCCCCCCCCCCCCTATTCCATCCTGCTGAGAGAAAGTACATACGTATGTTCTCACAGTCATAGGTTCAAAACTATGAGCTAAGTACAACGCGAATACTTTGTGGCTGTTCAACTCAAAGTCATATGTTTCAAAACTATGAGCTAAGAAGAACGCGAAAAAATGCTTTGTGACTGTATCTCTATCCTTGTGTCTTTCATAAGGTTTTGGTTTTCTATTTGTAAATTATGGTTCAGTGTTTTATGTATTATAGCTACTTTACTTTTTATTCTTGTGTCCTGAAGTATCTCTAAGTTTCCATTAATGGGATTACTCTAATCCTATTTGAATACTTGATTTGTTATAAATCTCATTGCTCTATTTTGTTTTTTTTTTGCTTTTTTATGTTTTCTTGAATTGAGGTTCCCAAACAGAGAATGCATATTCATATATTGGCCTAACTAAAGTGATATAGCATTTTAGTTTATGTTCTTGTTTAAATTGTAAACATTTCTTTTAATAAGCCCTAATGTTTTGCTTGATTTTTTTAAGAATTTCATCAATATGGGGATTCCATGATAACTTTTCATTTATTATTACACCTAGATATTTTGCGTTTTTAGTCTGTGACTGGTATAGCATGAATAAAATAAGTAGTTTTTATTTGTTTTAGTTTTTTTTTGTTACTCTTAATAATTGGCATTTTCCCGACCGGAAAGGCATGCTCCAATTTGATTCCCATTTCTGTAACCTTAGAATTCTTTTTGTAAAGTCTCAGCATCTTATGTTAATTTTATTGTTCTACATATTATGATATTGTCTACAAATAATCTGACTTTGTTCCTGAACTAATGCCATCTGGTACATCATTTATCTAGATTAGAAAATGTTGTGGGCCTAAAACTGGCGCCTTGGTCGCCCTGGTCACCCAATGTAAAACTATAAATAAATAAAATTACTGTACCTATATACCTATGCAACTTTGTTTGTTGAATAGATTGAAAAGTATATTGGCGTATAGCCATGTAACGGATATAATGTTACACATGTTTGCTAACGACTATCCATGCTTTTGAGCGTTCTAAAATTGTGTCTCTTGTCTGTAGGTTTGTGTGTCAAACAAGTTCCCTTGTCTCTTAAAAATCCTACACTAAACGTGTTTGTGGAAGAGCCACAGCCAAGAAGTCAAAGAGCTGCAGTTTGAGACCACTGGCCTAACATAATGTTTTCTAGTGCTTCATCTAGTCCGCCGATATACTTCATAGAAGTGTGTATTGACAATTTACATTTGGTGTAACTTACGTTTGCGTATTTTGTTTAATTGACCCAGAATAAGATTAACGTATTGCCGTGTTATTCCAGGGATGAGAGTTGTAGATATGGTGAATGCCTCTGAAAATACATTTAATAATATTAAAAAGTGGAACACCCTATTAATCTGGTACACTTAGATTAATGTCAATGCAATTATGACTTAACAGCTAAATGAGCCAATTTAGTTTCTTTGTGTGTCTACTTCTATTTGAAAGCTAATACCACGTTGTTGCTCTTGTGTTGAGACAAATTGATTGTTGAGCCAGTTTTTGTTTGTATGATAATGATTGTTGCAAGAGCAGTACTTCTAGGATCAAGTCTTGTTTACTGAAAACACCCGTCTATTTCCAATAGCAAGCCCTGTTCATTGTAAAGACCTGTCACAATACCAGAAATAAAATTTAAAGCGCAACAATATAACTTGAAAGAAGTTTCTCTTTCCACATTTACAGTCTCTCTCTGTGACATCATATCTTCTATTTATATATGCTATTCTCTCTCTCTCTCTCTCTCTCTCATTGTATAGATTCTTTTCCTTATCTCTTTCTTACTGTAAATTCACTCCTCTTTTTCTTTTTCAATGTCTTTCTCTTTTC